>JAMKCH010003035.1:0-65537 GCA_023653785.1 Ophioderma brevispina
AATGGGAGTTAGTGAGGAAGTCGCAGTCCAGGGAAATATCTAGAATGCTTATTTTAATCGGTCACCCTCAGAATATGTCCAAACGTCAGTTGCTGCAATAGCTCTCCACCAGCCTGAGGTATCTACCCAACAAACACAAAAATGATTTGTGAATGTTCTAAAAATGTTTGTTAACAATGTTTAAAAAACATCAAAATGTATGGTTGGGACTTGGTTAGGAAAACATTTTTGCAAAAACATTATCTTCAGATGTTACCAAGATATTTTAAAAACATTTTATCAAACATGCATGCAATTAATTTAATAAAGTTAATTATCGTGAGAAAAAAATAACATCTTCTTTGGTGTTACTCAGTATCTGTTAGTGTATGTCCCAAGGAATGTTTAACACATGTTACATATTGGGAGCAAATTTATCACTTACCTTGTCGGGAATCGAACTTTGCACTTTTGAGTCAGAGTCCTCTGCAGAATCCACTAAGCCACGGCGACTTACCTTCTAATGTTCTAATGTTATTTTAAATATATAAAGCATCCGTTTTGGTATTTCTTTTGCTAAAAGCAAACCTTCAATATATTTGGTGTATAATCATGATGTTATTGTTTTTGTCGCTATTATTTTTTTTTAGTATTTTAGTGTGCCTGCGGGTTAGACATGCATATATATATATTATATATATATATATATATATATATATACACGTGCATAATGATATTTTATCAAATGTTTGCCTAACATCATAAAAATATTTTCCTAACTTCATAAAATATGTTTGCCTAACATCATAAAAACGTTTGCCTAATATCATAAAAACGTTTGCCGAACATCATAAAAATGTTTTCCTAACTCCATAAAATATGTTTGCCTAACATCATAAAAACGTTTGCCTAATATCATAAAAAACGTTTGCCGAACATCATAAAAATGTTTTCCTAACTTCATAAAATATGTTTGCCTAACATCATAAAAACGTTTGCCTAATATCATAAAAACGTTTGCCGAACATCATAAAATGTTTTCCTAACTTCATAAAATATGTTTGCTTAACATCATAAAAATGTTTGCCTAATATCATAAAAACGTTTGCCTAACATCATAAAAATGTTTTCCTAACCTTTTCAACTGAACGTTTTAATAACATCATTTGCACAATGTTTGAAAAACATTTTTAAAACATTATCATCAAAAGTTATTATTAAAATATGTTCATAAGGTGATATCCATACAATGTACGGTTTCAATGTTTTTAAAACAATATCAATATCATATTTGATAACATTTACAAAATGTTTCAAAAACATCAAGATAAAAATAACATCTTGGTAACAATTTTAAAACGTTTCGAAAACATAGGAAAAATGTCAGTAGAAAATCATATCAGCAACATCTCTAAAACATTTACTGTATCTAAGAGTGAAATGTTCTGATAATATCTCTATAACAAAAGCTTACGATATTTTGTAGTAATGTTTGAGAAATGTTGTCTTAAATGTTTGATAAAAGTTACAAATTAATTGGCAATGTGTTTTTCTAAAATCATTTTAAGCAAACATTTTTAAAACATCGTAAACACATTGTAAAACGTTTTGATAATGTTTCACAAACATTATCAAACAATGTTTTCGTAAAATATTATTCCAACCTTTGAAAAATGTTATGAAAATGTTATGTGTTTGCTGGGTATGCATTGACATAATCCGGATGCTAGTATCACCTTTTTAACACAGTGCAGATAGAGTAGCAGCAATCCGGTACGTAATCAGGTTCATCTTTATCCATAGTAAAGGCAATTGAGCCGTTTCATTACCGCGATCACCACCCGGTACCCTTCCATTTGCTAGTGAAGGACATCACACTAACTCTAACGGTATTATACCGTGCAAATTCCAAGTCCATATATCGAAAAAAACAAAACAAAATCAGTTCCTAAAACCAAATTTATTCAAACGATCAGCTCTCAAGCCCTAAGTTTGGCGCTTTGCGCCGCACACCCCAACCCTAAGTTAAGTGCTTCCCACTGAGGAGCCAGGCTTAAATATAGGGCCTATTGTATTTTGGCATTTAGGTCAGTTATCAAAGTTTGCCGTAAGGCGACGAAAATAAAAAAAAAACCTGTTTTACGGGCCCGACCGACCCTGATTTTTCAGTTTTGCAGAATTTTTTTTTTTAGTTTTTCCAAAAATCATGTAAAATCAGCCTGTTTTTAGCCCAAATCATCAATTTTGGCAAATATTTTCAAGAAAATTTGTTTGTAAAAATTTTTCATTTTTTCTCTTGATTTTTCAGATTTTGGGCTATTGTAGGCCAATTTTGAGCTCCAGAAAAGGAAAAAAAATAAAAAAAGAAAAAATTCGCCCGACCGACCGACCCTACTCGAAAGGTCCGCTCGCCCGTAAAACAGGGTTTTCTTTTTTCGTCACCTAAGCAAGAAATTCCCAAAGTATGGAAAATGGTTGGGCCAGTGAGTTCACTGCAGTTCCATTTAGAGCTATTTAGTTTCCTGTCACTGGCCCGGCGGGCCAGTACAGAAAAAAAAAACATACGGTTAGGAGCGTAACGAAAATACCAGAAAACTTACCCTATCTGTGACGTTGCACTATAGTTCTGTAATCGTCCGTCCGGTGACAAGTAGGGCACAGTTACGATCGAAAATATCACATTTTGTCGTGAATTTCAACACCAGTGCCTCGATTGTTTTTTGTTCCATAGATATTCTTCTACATTTTTGTAAGATTAACTTTACGTGAAAAGGTACTTTGTATTGTAATTTTAGGCAATGTTCGGCGACGCGAATGAACAACAAATTTTGTTTGTAAACATAACCTCTGGTACAAGTTCCCGGATGGAAATGGGCACCGAATGAGATGCATTTCGGGGATCGTGCAAATAGTCTATTCCACCCCTGCCTATGAGCTAGTAAAATCTCCATTCCCATGGCATAGACAGTTCAGTAGCTTTCATTCACCAATGTATTTAGAAAATACACCCCTTGGTTTTTTTTGCGGGTTTTTTTTGTATATGCCTACATGATACCCAGATCACACAAGGGATGTCAATGCATGTGTCATTTGTGGATGAGCATATTGTAACCAGGGCGGATCCAGGATTTGAAAAAACGTCAAAATTACCGGGGGGCTGAAGGCTGAAATTTGTCCAAAATGGGCTGATTTTGTAAAATTTTTGCAAAATTACCGGGAGGCGCGCGCCCCCTCCGCCGCCTCCCTGGATCCGGGCCTGGTAACTCATAGTGATTTGAGAAAGCCGATTGATAGATTGAATATTTATAAACAAAATATAAATAAGCCTTATTTTCTGCAGGCTATTGATCCATACCCATCTAATTAATAATTGAAAAATCGCGCGAAAAATATCGTTCCACGAGTGCTCATATGCTGCTCACCAAAGTTCGGACCCTTAAAAATTGACCTTTCCATGGTTTTTGCGTCGTTACTACGGTTCCTGACCATCTGTTATAATCAAAGGTCAATAAAGTCATTGTATGGCTAAAAATATTTTAGCATAGAACATACACGACATATAGCTAGGAGAAAAGGACAAGTGCATCACTTCCGAATTTGGGACTTTTCAAGTAAGTTTTGTGTACAACATCTTTGTGACAATCATTTGCCCAGCTTATAAACCGAGCGGCGTAGTAGCAGTAGAACAGGGCCGTTGTGATATTTTTAGTAGCTAGTCTAGATTTTACGGAATAAAGTTCGCCGTGTGCATGAGCTTTCAGGCCGAGCGAATGCCCAGGGAATCTCCGTATGGCGGTGAAAGCCACGAGTGCGAAAATCGTAATATAGAAATAGGCCAAGCATGCAACGTTCACTTCACTCGCAGCGGTTTAGCATGTAATGGCGTTAATTAGCGTACCCTCGGGCAAAATGACGCACAATTGAACCCCTAGGTTTAGTTTAAACTAGACTAGTTTGTGCCAATATGCGGACAATGATTCCCTGATCCACTGAATGTGCATTTTGCCAATTATAGGAGGGCAGTTTGATTTTTTTTTTCTGAGATATTTTTCTTGTATGTATTTTTTGTTTTGGTTTTGGTTTCAAAGTTCAATTTTGACTTTTAATTTATTTTCTGGAATTTTAATTGTTGTTTCTTTTTGGAGCTTTATTTAGGGGGATTTTTTTTTTTTACTTTTTATATTTTTTTCTTGTTCTAATTTAATTGTTGTTGGGGGTTTTTTGTTTGTTTGGTCGTTTTCTATTTTATTTTTTGGTGATTATTCATTTTCAAATATGTGGCGGATTATTTTGAACCTGAAAACATAAAATAGTGTTGTTGCATGGCGGCAGTCGTACGTATTAATTTCGCCTTTTCTGATAGGCCTAGGGGCCTCATGGGAATTTGAGTCACAATGTATTCCCTATCTGTACTCATTTATATGCTTTAGGAAATGGAAAAGCGTAATATTAGCAACATTTAAATTTCTTGCCCTGAAATTCAACCAAACATCGTTTTTGGAAACATGATAACAATCATCTCTTACACGGGTGTGACATATACGCTACTTAGCTTGTTTCTGTGTTTTACTCGAATGTGTGTACTTTGACGTAATTCTAGTGCATTTTAGTATAATGTTCTAAACTTTTTTAAGGTAATGTTCTAACTTTCGACAATTTTTTCAGTATGTCTCACTTTCGACAAATTTCCAAACAAACATGACCAACGGTCTCGATCTCATTTACGTCATTTCTTTGCACTGCGTCGTCTGCTTTAACCCCGCATAGTTAATTTGTGGCCACAGCAGCCGACAACATCCCGATGAGCTATTGTTATGAGTGGTCATTGTTCAAATAACAGTCCTCTCAATCACCATACTTTAGTAGGTGTTCTGTGAAATTTGATATTCGGGTTCATTCAGACTCGATGAAGATTTATTCCAAAGGACCTAATCACTTTTCATAGTTTATGAGATAATCAAACGCTTTTTCTTTTACAAAAATGCGAAGTGTTTCGTAGCCGTAGCCTCTACTGTAAAATAGCCCGCGAATTCTATAAATTGGGCTTCATTATATAGAGGTCCTATTTAGGTTAATTACCAATGACAGCGTTAGTAATCTGCGCTGACAGCAAAATTGGGAGGTGAGGTTTTGCGATGATCAAAATTGGTCTCAAAAACTATTCATTAGAATACGATAACTCATTATTATAGGATGATCTCTCTCAAAATATGTGGTCCTTTCGAATGGATTCCAACTCCCTTTCAATAAGATTAAATTTCTCTAGAATAAACTTTCAAGTTGTGTTAACTCCCTGTAAGCCTACAGGCGAATATAACTGTTGGCCTATCCATCATTGTTTTTTTATTTTTAAAAATCACTCAATAATATGTGTAAACTATACAGTTGGTTCCTTAAATGTTGAACATTTTTCGCTGATGTAAGGCTTTCTCAAAAATATCCCCATCTGAAAGGAAAGTATTTCTTTGGCTACAAAACTTGTGAAATTTCTAATTTCCTATAGAGGCAAATACGAAATTCGTCTTATGTTTTTCACACAGAAATATAAGCAAATCAAAACTTTTGTTTTTTCACTTTAAGATATTAGTAGGCATAACCGGTAGCGAGCTATCGATTGTCAATCGATATGACCACTATACATATGACTGAAAATACGGATGCCTCAAAAACTCTCGCTGTACGTAACCTTTAATTATACCTCTCTTAAAGTGTGGACAGGCCTAAAACCTTAATGAGGTGACACATTTCCTGAAACCTAGTGTATTAGTCTGGATTAGATCCCCGGGTACAACCAGGATGCGTTCCGGGGATACATATCTAATCCCCGGGTTAGATGGTGTTGTCAATGTCCATTTCCTTTCGTGAACACCACCTTTTGTGTGCTTTCAATCTTAAAGTTTCTTCAGGACAGAACATTCTAAAAAAGCAAACAAACAACCAAAAACAGAAACAAAAAACTGCAATTAATAACATCGTTCCCCCCTTGCAGAGGGGCGGTATATGGAACCTGACCATCGGGACCATTGCCTTGTCATGACCATTTCACGTCATATCGCCCATATAAGAGCCCATTATATTGCACTGGTCTTTTTCGATGAGATCTGAAAACGAAAAGCTAAACCAAACGGAACACACACACACACATACACACACGCATACGGACATGACGTACCCTCGCATATCCCCCTCTGTTCGATTTGACACCATGTTTTAGGGTTGATATTAACAACCAATTTTGGTGGTACAATTGTGATATGACACTGCTTTGGTGTTAAATTGACACCACTAGTGTGTTAATATTTTTTAAACACTGCCGGTGCCAAAGGACATCGCGGATAAGGAGAAGAGGCCCTCTATAATCTCATATGTTTATTTCACCATCAATTTTGAGTTGGTGTTTGAAAACTACTTTAGCAATAGTACGCAAGGTGTTTTTATCCCCCAAATACACTTGTATCAAGAAACAATGAGAAAAATCTTGAGAAACTTCGGGGGCATTCTCTCTGGAAAAGCAAACCAGAGTCATGCCCTCCATTTCAATGACCATTATTACTTAAATGAAGAACAGGAAGATTTTGCCTAGCTGCCCTCTGTTATGGAACTTGTCAGTGACGCCTATAGATAGACCTGTTGTGTCCTTCATAGCTACAAAGAGGCTACATGAGGCAGCCCCCCCCCCCCCCCCCCCCCCCTTTATAACACTACCCCAATACCTTTAGCGTAGGCTCTAAATTTGGGCTTATATAACCTTCTTCACACCAAGGAGACTCTGGAATACAACAATTGCCAATTACCGCGCTATTTATCTCATAGCACGTTACTTCACTATGATCTATATCATTCCCATGGCGCATTCAATAGCTTTCTTCACCATTGTATTGAACAATAGCTCCCCCGTTTAGTATGATATGATGATACCCAGGCCGTGCATAGTCACCTATTGTTAACATTGCTCATCCAGCTACTGAACATAGCATTGGTAGATTAGCATGCCTTACCTTATAGCAATATGGTATGTTTGTATGTAAAAAGTTCGTTGTTGTTTTTTGGCAATTCCATTAGTGTTCCGGCCACCCCCCCAGAAAACAAAAATGCAAAAATGAGGTCTTTCCCCCCCCAGAACCAGAACGCCACGCACTTATATGTTGCTAAATAATATAGCACACATCCTTGCAACGCGGCATTGTGGTTCTTGGGGTGGAAAGGCTTCAATATGGAAAATTTAATTACCCATTGAAGCCTGTATTATAACTGTACATACAACCGACTTTTGAGGAATTTATGTAAAGTGGGATTTTTTGAAAACCTGCAAAAGGTAAACTTTGAGCATGTCGCTTTATTATGCAAAACGTTTCAAGTTCATCCGTTCTCATGAAAACTATAGAGGGCGTCCTTCATTCCTTATCCGGCGATGTCCTTTACATTACGGTACTTGTGCTAATTTAACACTCTCCTGGAATGAATACGGGACTGCACCCTCTGGTGTTAATTAACACCAAACGTTCGTGTTAACATTTATATTTATAACGTCTGATATTTTAATAGAAAATGTTTGATTTTTTTCAGGTTTGCTTGTAACTGCTTACCTCTAATATTTCATAAGCAGATTGCCAAAATACATAATTAAAATTGTGCAGCAACACCGAGCGGTGCTCAATCCTAAATTTCAACACCAGAAACTAACACCGACAAGCTTGACCCCGACTTGGTGTTAAAATGTTAACACCCCAGTTTGCCAAGCCAGGGAGGTAAAAACAGAAACAATAATAAAACCAAAACAAAATAAACTAAAGAAATATTAAAGCAAACCGCAACAACAACAAAAGAAAAACTGAAACAAAAGAAATGTTAACAGTCTGGATTTGTTCATCATTTGCAACTATATAGGTCTACCCTTTAGTATTATTCCGACCATTTTATTATTATTTTACTAGGCGGTCACCCGGTTCCGCCATTACCTGGCTTTCTTGCCCACTTGGATCTGACCTTTGACATGTGTGTGACATTTGACCTCAGATTTGTTTTTGCTCAGTTCAGCAGTCCTTTTGACCAAATCTGGTGGTCATAGGTCATTTCTATGCAAATTGGCATCTAGGTGACCTTTGATCTTTTGGGTCACTCCGAAACCCCACAAAGGCCGACTTCCCTCCTGCATGCCAAATATCAGCCCCTATGTTTAAAGCAGAACGAACTGCATAGCGGACAAGTCAGATTTATTATCTCTGATTGTTTATTTTAATGAACCAGTTATTATTTCTATTGATTCGTAGGGTACGAATGCTATACACACTTCACAAACGTTCGTACTCTCTCTGAACACATCACTGCGTTTATTAACAAAATAATAAAAAATTACGGTTAAGGATGGATGCTGATACTGGCGGACCATCGTACGACTACATAGTTTGTGGAGGCGGTTCTTCTGATGTGTTGTGGCTGCACGTCTGTCCGAAAATAGAATTGCAAGTGCTCCTAATGGAGGCGGGGAAATTTTCAGATCACGACTTCCCTGAGACAGCAGATCCGTCCATTGTGATCGCAATGCAGGGTCAGACTGTAAATTGGCAATTATAAGGTAAATAACATACAAAAAAATGACTTTTGGTTTTCGAAACGTTTTAGAACATTTTGCCATCATGGTTTTTTTTTCAGCTGTTTCAATATCAAATTCAGTCTTAGAAACGCTGGGACATTTTCGTTAATTTTTAAACGTCTTGATAAGCTTTGTTGATGTTTTTAAAATTCCCGTTTGCTTACTACGTACTAGCATATGTGTTTATACATTTCTGAGAACTGGCCTACGACAACATTCTTCAGAATTTGATAAAAGTGTATAATGTTTTCTACACTCTAATGTTTGCAACGGATACTGGATGTTACACCGGTGTACCGGGCAGATATAGTCCGGTGTGAGCCATAGTCGGGGCTCCATAGGACGATAACGGAATAAAGGCGTAAACCTAATGTGCACTGCGGGAAGAGTCACGAATCGATTGCCCTATTGTTCACCATTGTTCCCGACTATGATACGCCGGTCAATGGTTACTTCTACACCGGCTATTGATTCAATGCTGGGAATGTAACAGACAGCTAGACTCGCTGTAGATGAGTGTGGCGATCCCACACTGGCGAGTGGAGTCTGGCCCCATCGCTTTGAAAGAGATGGGCACTCCGTTCCGTTGTACCATGTCCGTCCCCGTTACCTTTACCTTCCCGTAATGCAAATAACTGGTGTAACCAGCAGGGTGACAGGGGGCAAAGATTTCACCCGGACAACTAAAATGGGGACGGAGAAGCTAAATAAATGGGTACGAGAGAGGGAGAAGGGGAAAAATATGGTCTACCCGGCGAGCGAAAAACGAGCCGAAAACAAGCCACGATCTCAGGTCTGTTGCGCGCCTGTGCACTAATACGCAAATCCGTTTTATGAGATATACAATGTTATATAAGCACTGTAGGTAAACATGTGTCTATGAAGTTCTTTTGGCCGACACGGTCTCCTTAGAGTAAACCAAATGAGTCACCTTTTTACATAATTATATATCCTGTTTGCAAAATTAAGAGTGTGATGGGATATACATGTATACTATTTATTGGGTACGATTCACCTTTAATGATCAGCATCTCTTTTTTTCTTGGTAGTGTGAGCCACAACCGTACCTTACAAAGGATATCAATAGGTTTACCTGACAAGGCAAAGGTACAATAAGTGCCTAGAATCAGGAGTATGGTTAAAACGTTCTTCTTCAAGCTTAGTTTTAACTATATGTGTTTGACATTACTTTCTAGAGACTTTATACCAAGTATTAATGACGAATCAGCCCTAAACTTGTTACAATGAATGATGCATCCCCAATATGCGAGATTAACCAAAAGAAAACCGGTATCCGGGGGCACCCATCTTGGAATCGACGCGTAAGGCTGTGAAGACCCCCTTCTCAGCATCTTTACCGTCACCAAAGACCTCCTATTTTGTTAAATTTCACACCAAAGACCCATATTTTGTGAAACTTTACCCCTGTCACCCAAAGACCTATTTTGGGGAAAATGTTGAAAATGTTTTACCAAGACCTCAATTTTAGTAAAATTTTTGCAAAAATCTCACCCAAAGCCCCAATTTTTGGGAAAATTTTGCAAATTTGTCACTCGGAAAGCCCTATTTGGGACAATTTGGTTGTCTCTCACCAAAAGATTCCTATTTTTTTCAGTCCTCTGTCACCGGAATGCCCCTGGGTTTGGAAGCGCGAGTTATACTACCCATATCCATTTCATATGTAGTGTCCTCCCCCGTAGAGATTAAAAATAATGACAATGATGACACTTTACATTTGAATAGTAATCTTAATTTGTCAGATTCTGGGTGGGCGGTAAGTACACAACAACAACATTGATTTCCGCGGTGTGCTGCTGCTGATTACGACTCGTGGGAAGAACTTGGTTGTACAAGGTGGAGTTGGAAAGATGTCTTCCTTATTTCCTGAAGACATAGAATTGAGATTGTAATCTTAAAGGGACACACGGCATTGAATAATATGCAACCTAATGAAATGACTATTTTTCTTTGCCATATATAACCCTTTAAATCCTTAATTTTCTGAAGGCACTGAAACGCGCGTATACCACCCCGGTCGTTCCTATAATCGTCCGGCTGACACGGAGTGAAGCCATAGCTTTCTCGCAGCTATTGGGCATGCCTATCGCGCACGGCAACTTTGTACGCTCGCGATTACAGCTGAGGCTTACTGCGATTCACACGTGAGACTGCGTTAAAGCTCTGACGTCACTCCTCCTTAGTTCAGGCCGGACAAAGTATAGGAGAGAAGTTTCCGATCAATTACAAAAAATCAAGTAAAGGCAAAATGATCCCGATCGCGGGGTGGGGGCGCTGTGAGATCATTGCTGATTTGCACGACAGCATTATCTTCTTCTTTCGTTTTCCTTCCCGCCACCCCGCTGGGTACACCAACCCACATGAAAGGTACAAGGTGAGTAAAAAAACAACTTGATCCTGATTGTGTCCGCCATTTTGAATATTTAAGTAACATACTAACATATGTGGTATCATCTGAAAGCTTATTTGCTGCAAAGATCATTCAGGTATAGACAGAGCTACAGTCGTTTGAATCAAGTAGTCGGTTTTTGCGCTTTGTTCACGGATTCACTTTAAATGAACAGCTTTCAGCGAAACATATCAGTGTCCAGAAGAAATCGGGCTATTTATTGACTGCAGAATAAATGTGACGCTATTTAACCCTACAAAATTCAGTCAAAATTTACCATCGATGCCCTCTTAACGTTTCTTCGTCCTCATCACTCATAACAATCATTTGAAAAATAATTAACTTGATACATGCATCAGTTTCTGGAGGAGTTGAATGAATACCATATGAAGGAACAGACATCGATGACAACCTTTTGATGTTTAAAGTATTGCTTATTTTGTAGACCAAAATATGCCACATCTTGAAAAAAAGGTGTTTCAACTAAAACTTACCATTATCACTGACTTTTACTTTTAAGATTCCACTTTATCGGTCATAAACATAGACATACCCTTATTATCATTTTGGGGAGCCATTTGCTTAGTTAGCCGCTGTGCATTCAAATATGAATCCGTGGATGGGGGAAAGGCTGAACTACTTGATTCAAATGGCTGTAGCTCGACCTATAATTAACCGATTGGAATTATCTTTGCAGCAAATTAAAGATAATGAAATAGGCTTTTCGATGATACCACACATGTTATTTAAAAATATCAAAATGGCGGACACAGAGTTAAGGTTTTTGACTCGCCATGAATATTTTTTGTCTCCAGCGACAATGTCTTTACTTACAAAGCTAAGTATTATGTTGGTATTGTTTGAATTCATTCTTTAACAGTCCAAAATTTACGGAATCAGTTGAACATGGCGATGAGGGTCCAATAACGATTACTAGGCCTTGTACGTCACTTCCTGTAGCAAAGGCTTTCATCAAAGCTGGTAAGTAATATGTAAGCTAATATGTTAAAACCCACTTAACTACATTACATTGGGTCTAACTGGGTGTTAATTAGTATTAATACGGATGGGACGCCATTCTTAAAATGTTTTTGTTCTTTCACAACTTTTGAACTAGTGTCAACAGGGCTAAACGATATTAAACTGGTTTTCAAGAATACTGTTGAATTGGGTCAAACTTGACTTTTGAAACCCAGCCATACACAATTAAGCCCAGTTTAAACCCCGTTGGTAAAATACGAATCTTGGAAACTGTTTAACTCGGAATTATTCTAAATTTAGACTTAGAGGAAATCTGTGTGTTACTATTTGTGTACGATTGATCTAAATTTAACTCTCCACTTTAGGAAGGCATTTTACCAATTATACAATAACGTTGATTTAAAATGAACTCTTTACCCTAGGATGTGGATTGGGATACAAGGAAATTGATGCTTGCAGTGGTGATGTTGTGAGTATAAGTATGATATTTTGTGTCATCGTCTTTTGTTCAGTCTCTTTTCCCTAAGTTTTCCAGGTCTCTGTCTTCCTGTCTGTTTGTCTGTCGTTATGTCTGTCTGGTTCTCTTCCACATGCAATCCAACCATTACCCAGTATCTATTCATTCTATCCATCTACCTATCAATCTATCCGTCGATCCAGTTAATCCATTTCATCCATCCCCTCCCTTATTCCTTCCTCCAGTCCTATACCAAAATAATATAGTTTAAATTCTTGTGATCTTTTTGTGAGTGGTTTGTTAAGCGCCAAGCGACCACCTCTTCTTAATTTCAAAACAAAATTAAAATATTTCACTCAATTAAGTTGGGACAGGTGTAATAAGACAGCCGGGGTACATAATGAACCAGTTATTTCGGATTTATCATAGACGCTATATAGATACTTCACTTATATTGTGTTTAGAGCATTATCTGCACCGTGGATCTATTTTTTTTTTTTTTTTTTTTTGACTGTGAGGTTTACAAGTCCCCAAGAGGAATTCCAGGCCTGATCAACCTGGATGATGAAACTATCAGCTGGTTAAAGACGGATCTTCCACTGTGATTTTGGACTTGCACGAACGAACGAACCTATCAATCTATCCGTCGATCCAGTTAATCCATTTCATCCATCCCCTCCCTTATTCCTTCCTCCAGTCCTATACCAAAATAATATAGTTTAAATTCTTGTGATCTTTTTGTGAGTGGTTTGTTAAGCGCCAAGCGACCACCTCTTCTTAATTTCAAAACAAAATTAAAATATTTCACTCAATTAAGTTGGGACAGGTGTAATAAGACAGCCGGGGTACATAATGAACCAGTTATTTCGGATTTATCATAGACGCTATATAGATACTTCACTTATATTGTGTTTAGAGCATTATCTGCACCGTGGATCTATTTCTAAATGGCACACATTTTAGATCATGCTTATCACATATGCTGCACCCCGTACACACCTGATGTAACCAGAAAAAGGTCCATGCCCCAGATCCATGCTTTAAATTTATATTTCAAATGTCTTAATAAGATATGTCACAGTTAAAAAAACATTTAAAAATGGTAAATTATGGGCCAATTAAAAATGCACATTAATCCACGTGCATAAAAAAAAACTTCTAGAAATTAGAATTGTTTTGTACATTATTCTACAGCTCTTACTTTAAACCAAGCTAGAATTTTCTATGATATTCCCACTAAAGTGTCAAATAAGCCTGTCCTATATAGTTTGTTGGGATGCAGCTTTGAATGCATTTGAATTCGGAGGATGTACAATATACCCAATAAGACGTTAGGGATGTGATTTCTTAATGCATTGTGGGCGATTGATTAACAGCTCCATATTACCGTCATAATGCAAAAACGTGCTAGGATTTGGGCGTACACACTTACATGGTGATCCGAAGATGTAGAAAATCCATGTAATCGAAAGCGCCGCGATGCTCCACAAGCTCAAGCAAGATTCATCTTGCCTCTTCACAGTGGTGCCGACTTTTGTTTGGTCCTTTTTGATTTTTCGCTTTGGTTTTTATCGTATTCATTTTTTACCATTTTTTAGGCCACCCTGTTAAAAATAAATCTTGAGATTGTATAGCACGATTCGTCATGAATTAAAATACAAGCGGCGGCCATGTAAAAGACACAATGATAAAAGCATGACGAATCGTGCTATACAAGCTCAATATTTGTAAAAAAGGAAAGGTATCCTGTGCTCTACGTCAAGAACAAATAAAGTCAATCTGAATCGGGGAGGTGATAACATCTGAAATCTTTTCAACAGCGTGACAATATAACAATAGCCCTGCACTCCCAAATGAAAAGTAATCTGAAGTGTTTACTCTTCTGCATACCGGGCTGATTGTTGAAAATCTTCATGTCCATTTTGGCTGAATTCTATGCATATCCATTGGTCACTGATAATGGGGAAACGAAATTGGGTGTGCATTTGATTCATTTTCAAGTCAAAGGTTAGAAAATATACCTATAAAGGAAAAACGCTGGCGGCGGACGGTGTTGTAAATCACTCGAATAATACCTTGTGAATTATTAAAAGTTATTCAATCCCCCTTTCCTTGTACTGTAGTGTATTGATTATCAAATTCCTCTTCCATGTTTGATTTTCAGCTTGGGTTTGGTTATTTCCCGAGCAACATAGACAATGAGGGTAAAAGGTCGAGTTCATCCCGTGCTTTCATACATCCGGTAGAGGATCGACCAAATCTGAAGGTTTTATGTCAGGCGCATGTTACCAAGGTATTGCAATTATGGTTAATGTTTGAAAAAAGAAAACATTGTACTTAAGCATTATAGCAGCAGTAGGACTAATACGTCAATGCGTATCTTTATTGAAATGACTTCCTTGATATAAATTTATTGAACTTCAATGCTATACATTTCGTGTTTCAATCCTTGAAAGTGCCAAGGTACATACAGTAGTGCAGCAGAAGGGAGTAAGTACCCGGTACCCAGTTAACACTGAAGTGAACAACACTGGAAAGATATGTTCGTTAAAAGGGTGTTATTTGACAAGTTAAAATTAGTCATGCATATTATTTTTAGCATTCAAGAAAATGAAGTTAAAAATATTTATATAATGTTTAATTAACATTTTTAGCATTTAAAATTAGTTTTAATTATCGCATATATTTTCATGACTAACAAAATCTAACTTTTAAGACTTGTCGTTATTTTTGTCATTTTGGCAATCAAATATGACATGAATATGGTGTAATGCTGATGGCGCTTCCAAACCGAGGGGAATTCCGTAACAGAGGACTCCACAAAATAGGGTCTCTGGGTGAGAGACGGCCAAAATAGGGGTTTTTTTTCCTGGTGACAAATTTGCAAAATTTCCCAAAAATGGAGTCTTTTTTAGAACGTTTTGCAAAAATTTCACCAAAAATAGGGGTCTTTGGGTGACAGTGGTAAACTTAAAAACAGGGTCTTTGGGTGGCATTTTCAAAATGTATGGGGTTTTTGGGTGACAACGATACTGAAAATGTGGGTCTTAACAGGCTTACATACGCGTCGTCACCTCCGAGATGGGAGTACTCCCTCCCGGAGATGAATATTGGCGAATAGATGACACAAATTTCAAAACGGTTATTCTTCCATAGATCAATATAAAAGGAAACAGAGCTGTTGGTGTATATTTTGTGTCCAATGGAGAAAGCAGATACGTATCTGTCAAAAAAGAGGTCATCGTGTCTGGAGGACCTATAAATTCACCACAGGTAGGGGAAATATTCATTTATATTTACGCCCACATATATACGGCACAAGCACACGAACAGACACACAAGGTGTGTATAGACTGATATGGATAAAGGTGGGTTCAACATGGCTTACCAACTTACCATCAAACCAGCTTGCACTCATGAATTATCAACATCTTTCGTTCCAGACCAGGTACCTACAATTGAAAATACGGAGTATCCACAACTTTTGAACAAATTATGTTTCTGTTCTGGTATCAGATCTGTATTTCTGCCCAGATGCCGACTCAAATTCTTTAATCAATCTTTATCGTGGTTACGATTATGGTATAGATAATCAATGGGCTGGACAGGTGCAGTCCGTATTAACGGGTTTTAAGGCGTGACTCGGTTAACTTATTTCGAGCGGCATGATAGCGATTTGATTATTTTGCATACACTTGTATGACATAAATAATTTTTTTTAAATTTATTTATGTCATACAAGTGTTTGCAAAATACTTTAAAAAGTAGTAATTTTGATTAAAACATGCTAAAATTGAACTGATAACGAAATAATATATCGCAATTTAATTTACCATATTTAAACTATTTTGTCCTTGTCACTGTCTATTATAACATCAACAACAAAAGACGCTAGCACGAGAAGTGTATATCCCGATAAAAGGCTCTCGATGATCATGCTTCACAGTATGCAAACGGCGTTGCTACGGGGTAGAGTATAACACTCCTCTCAGACAAACACTAAGAGGCTGTGTTTCTGTTTACTTGTGCTTGAGCGCAGCGCTTGACACCATATTGGCAGTAATTTACCGTGTGACTCAACGTCGACATCGACACTCGCGTCTTTTGTTCATCTCAGGCGTGGAAACTTAGGAATCTGTCCTAAGAATGTATGATGATCGGGAACGGCAACTACATGCAATAAGATAGGTAGATTTTATAATACCAGACAGAAATCCACAGAAGTAGCCAAAGTAGTAGCCCAATATTTGAAGACTCACGTGGCACGCTTAATATGTAAAGTAATTGAAAAAAATAGCTTTACTTTAAATATTCATACAACACAGCCCAATAAAATATCGTAATGCCTTTTGGTTATAATGAACTGAAAGCTACAACAACGCTAATTCCTGAAGTTTGCCATCACACATTTGATCATTTGGAAGAGTTCCATATATACCCCATTTAAACTTCTACAGGAAGCAAATTCTTTTCACTTATAACCTAACGCCATTAGGAAACTGTAAATTTATAGTGTAAAATTATATTTAATATTGATTTATTGCTTTTGTAATTCTGTCATCGCTTACCGCAAAGTATCATTCTGCCCTTTTCAGTGTAAATTTTATGCTGAAAATTTTCTAGTAATATCTATTTCACGTTTAAAATAAATTACAATATGTTACCGTCATTTATGTACGTTTACAGCGATTTCTCACATTATAGACTAATTGGTACATGGCCACTGTTGATTGGACTTAATAACAGAGTGCACAAAGAACGTTAACAACACGCATCAAATCAAGGTACTTTGACGTAGAATTTTAGGTTAGATGCGATAGAACACAACGTTTGATTATTGTCTTCAATTATAAAATTACGTGGAACCCGTCTGTTTTCTTCATATACGCACGTAGATGCTTATGCTTTCAGGCATTGGTCCTAAAGCTCACTTGGAAGAACTTGGTATTGAATGCATCAAAGACCTACCGGTGGGACAGAATCTACAGGTAAGGACCTGGTCGCACTAGCAACAAGTGATGTGTGCGTGTGTTCTTTCACCCGTGCTTTGCCTGATTATTTGATCGTGTGATGTGCATGCACGTGTTTTAAGCGGCGTGTGTGTTGTGTGTGTGTGTGGGTGTGTGTCTGTGTGTGCGTGCTGTGGCCATTCTTGTGTATGCAGGTAGGTGTGTATATGCATGTAGGTGTATGTACACACGTGAGAGATGAGAGAGAGAGAGACAAACAGACCGACAGAGATAGAGAGGGCGAGAGAAGGCGAGAGAGTGAATTAGAAAGTGTTTGTGGGGTATTGGTAGATGGGTGGGGGCGTGGGTGTGTAGGGTGTCCATCATGTAGTTTTTACGGGCCGTGAATCGAATTCCGTAAACAAAATATGTTATTAAACACATAAGTCATCATTGTACAACATATCAACCACGGTTCATCACAAACTATAAACACCGTGCGGTGTATTAATTAATCTTTTCAGGATCACTTATGCGTTTTCCCGAAGGTGTCTGTTAAACAAGGGAGTGGAGTGTGGAGTTCTCTAACGGTAAGCAAATCGACTTGGCGTTAACGTTTATCATGTTTTATATTCGTGTCACAGTGACAAAAATGGGTAGACGTTTCATATAGAAGTCCCATTGATGCAAATGAGGTATTGCAATTGATTCCGTCATGCGCTGTATGACGTTGTGCAGTAGTGCTTGATGTAATGAAATTGCAATACCTCATTTGCATGACTGGGACTTCTATTATCGTCGTGGGTTCTGCATACTGTCGAATCAGCATAAATGCTAGTTCTGAGAAAACGGCGTTTGAAAGTTTGAGTTACTTATGAATGCGTGTAATTAAATGAAATAAAAGGAAATGTCTATTTTAAGTGGTGTATGTTAAAGACATGAATGGCTACTAACTGACGACAGTATTAAAATACCAAGAAACAACTGTTTTCTTATTCAAAATGGCCACTGAATGTGATTTGACAGTTTGTCAAAACCCAAATGTTTGATTCGCTGTGTTCTAAGGAGTCGAATACGTATTCGACTGCATGAAACCCATTGATTTCTAATGTTCGTATGGTGAGATTACTATAGCTACGGGTTTTTACTATTTTAAAATGATGCCGATGATGCCACGATGATAAGAATAACGATGGCGGTGATGATAATGGCAATAACGATGAAATAAGGAAACATCGAGCTTGACGACAATAATGATGCTACTGATCGATGATGATGATGATGATGATGATGATGATGATATTGCTGCTGCTGCTGCTGCTGCTGCTGCTGCTGATGATGATGATGATGACGACGACGGCGACGATGACGACGATGACGATGATCATGATGATGACGATGATGATGATGATGATGATGATGATGATGACGACGACGACGATGTCTATTGCATTGTGTTTATGCTATAAACAGTGCAAATTTGTATACAAACGACTTCCATACAAGCGGTTAAAATGGGAAACATTCACTGTTGCATTATCGTTCGTTGTAAAATATAGCGCAGACTGACCACGATTACCAACGAATTCAGAAAATTACAACCTCTTTCAAATTTGGCTCCTTAAAATTAATATCTTTAATTAGTAGCCAATATGTTTTAACTCATTTTTGCAGAAAAAAACATAAATTTCAGGTGTAAATACGTTAGAAGGACACAAACATTGTAGTGCATGCTATATAAAATTAATAAATAGTATGCATTTTGCAACACAATAAATATTGGCTAGAACTGTTCAAACATTGAGCTGAGAAAATATTTAAAATGTAACTGGAATGTTTCATAACTCAAAAGGTTTTGGAGGATAAAAGTGGTCTATACAACTTTATGACAACCATATTTTTCTCGTGTTCTTAAATTTCAAATTACATATATAGTTCCCATCTTTTAAAGTAATGTACAGGCTTAAAATATATATCAAACTTGAAACGAATTAACAGTTAAATGAGTAATATACTCAATTATAGTAAAATTGAACATAAATCTAAACAATCTAGATGCACTAACGCTTATACAAACAACTTCCCAAAGAAAATATCAATTTGTTCCTGAAAGGCGAGTTTTTTTTTTAAATGATGTATAAGTAATTATTTAGTTTGCAGAATATCCAAGTTAACATCAAAGAAAATCAAACTTTCACAATATGTTTACCAAGTCTATTTTCGTAACACGGTTTACTAAGGGGTGGGGTGGTAAACACCACGAGAATTCATTATTATAAAGCAATAGATGATTTCGATGTTGGCACCAGTTGATAGCTTTGGTCCACCGTTTTCTATTGCTTCCAACATAACCTAATATGGCGTCACAATGACGTCAAAGTTCACAAGTTGGCAAAATTGGTCATTTCCACAGACGCACATCAGAGTATAAAATGAAAAAAAAAATGAAATTTTGCATCAAAAAAGGTAGGAATATTGGATTTTCATGCGGGTTTTGGCCCCCAAATGATATGGAAAATGACTAGTTTTTAATCAACATATAATTTTAGAGCCATACAGTGCACAATATTAAAACAAATTAACTAATAGCTAAAGGGTAATGCAGTATCATTTATAGGCGAATAATGTGCCCGAGGTCGTAAAAACTAAATAATGGCGCCCATTATTTTTTTTCGCCCGAGGATACATTATGAGCCCATAGATGATACTACAAAACCTTTATTTCTATTCTATTTACTAAAACAACTTGATTTTATTTTGTTTGTTTGTATAGGTTTTTATGCCTAATTTATGTGTATTTTGTATGCTGATGAATGAAAATAAATGATAAGAAAATGCATTAGCGGCTCATTATTGCAGAATAATGGGCAGTAAACTGACCAATCAGAATGCGGCATTTTCAATAATGAGGTAATAACCCCGGTGACGGTGCTACCTTCACATTTGTTTCGCCAAAATAAGCAGAAGGAAGTGAAATAAGAAGTTTTTAACGTTTTTGTGCCCGGATGGAAAAGTGTACCCTGGGTGGTAACTCCCTCCCCTTTATAAGACGAGGGTAATGTCACTATGTCCCCCTAAAAGTGATAAAATTTGGTTTTAATTGTACCAAATTTTAAAACTACAAAACTTGGATAGGTCTTTTTCACGACGCACGAGACCGTAGGTTCAATTAGTACAAGTAACATACTTAAAACCAAAATTAAAAATGTGAAATAATATAACCAATCCCTCATTAAGAAAGTAAAATTTCACCGATTGCCTTACATTTGACAGACCTATTATCGATTTTGATCACTAAAGTAGCATTTTTTTGTCCACACTCTAATGAAATGAACGCGTCTGATACATGGAACGTGCCGGTAATTTTGGTGTTCATTTAACAGGGCCCGAACGTGTGATGTTAGGCATAATTAGAACACCATTGTGACAGACGGGTTTCACACGGTTAAGCCAGGTGTTTCAAAGGTGTTTCCGCAGAACATCGCATTTAAATATGTGCTGACATCTTTTAAACATTCATGTGTTTTTTCAAAACAGATGACTTTAGCGTGCACGACACGGTGATGAACCAGCACCGTCGTATCGCGACCATAAATAAGTGTCGCTAGTCTATATAATTAACATAGTTTTGAATGAAAGGTTCGAGGCTGCATACACGGTCCTAATAATTATTTGGGTTAAAGAAGTACAACGTTGTGATGAAGACTCGTCTGATTGAACCCCATTTTCCTGCTGGCACACTAGGTTAGCCGGGCCCTGGCTCCCTTATGCCTAGCCTAGCTACGGTAGGCTAGGGCCTATACCCTCGAGCAGATGTCGATTAAAAGCTTGAACAAATACATTTGTACTATCAAAAGGATGAAGTCAAAAGTGTCCAATCGTAACATATTTTTGAACACCAGTGCTCTGAATGCATTTTACGGATTTTCTTACGGTTGTCAATTTCTTGAACGCCTTCGTTCGTCATCCGGGTATTTTTTTACCTCGAGAAATCACGTGATCAATTATCGGCAAAGTCGTTTTCTACTTGGGCGAAGAATACGCTGGCAGCAGCTTGAAGAGATATCATTCAATCATTCTTTAAAAGTCATCAGCTTGAATCGTTTTAAGACTTGTGTCTCGCAGAGGGGTTTTTGTGTCAAATAAAGAACTATTTATCATTTTGTTTTAATTTAGGTCCACAATATTAATGACAATGTTTCTGTATTCTGTCCGATCGGGGGGCTGTTGAATTCGACATGCTCACTCACCGTAACTGGATTGGAAGCTTACCACGGAGTGTCTATGGCGGGACTGTCATTTTTTTTCCAATTTATCCTTTAGTGTACTGTTGGACCGCTAGAGGGTAATAGAAGTGCAATTTGGGATTGTTTTATCAACTCTGATTATATTTATTGCATTTGGATGGTTATATTACATGCTGAGTGTATTAATTGCATTTTCCTGTTACATGTTTATTGTAATACTTCTCCACAGACAAATGGAACTCTCTTGGTACCTGCCCATTGCCTGGAGCCAACCATGCACAAACAGGATTAATATGTTTAGAACCAAGGTGTTTGGACACATAAGAAGAAGACTTCTGCAAGGAATTTGTAATAAATTTTGATTTTCCAACGTGAATTATTTTTTGCATTGTGTTTCTTTGATTGACATTTTCTGACACTGTTGAAAAAATACAATTTGCTGTTATCTTGAATCATCATCCAGAGTAAACAAAATCAGAAAAATAAAAAACTTTTCTTTTTTTAACATTTCATTTTCAAATTTGGCTAGTTTAACAACTTTTGAATGAAATCTATTTTTGATCACCAAAATTTGAACACATTATTTAGTGTTTCTCATTTGTACACATTACATATTCTATTTTGACCATTGAGTATTTCTTATATGGAACCCCACATGTTTCGAAATCTTCACCACACCTGTTCACATTTAAATACATTTTTAGCACTACCTGTTCTAAATGTTAACACAATTTATTTTAACACCCTCCTGTGTTCAAAACTGTTACATTTGAACACGAAATGGTTAACTTCTAGAACGTAATTCAGGGTTCGAATTTAAAACACAAAAAAGTTGCAAATGATGTTCCCCACAAGAACACACTGTGTTCTATCAATGTTCAACATTGAACACATGTGATAGGTAGTACATATGTGTTCAATTTTGTTAATCCAAGGCTGTTCATTTTCTTAACATCAGGAGTTCAATTCATTTATAGTGAACGAATACGTATTCGTTGGCAATATCTGTGTGCTTTGAGATATTTGGACACGCAAAGCTATCGATACGTATTTCGAATTGTTTGTTGACACCCTTTTATACATGGGGTTATTCGACCTGCGGCTATTTTGGCTAGGAGATGGTCATTACTTTTGTATTTTGGGGTACAATTAAGGTACATAAATGCAACCAGAATCAACTATTAACGGGAAACTCAATTTGACCAAACCATCAGATTCGACACTATTTCGTGGCCACGACTATATGAAACTCTCCCACAAATGAAGGAGGGAAACAACACATTCATGTTTCCCAAAAAATCCGCAGACAATGTTATTCCCAGCATATAAATTTGTTGTAGAATTGTTTTGAAAATAGGTGACAGATAATTTCAGCTTCATGATGTACATAATAATTTTATTCAATATTAAGCCACACTCGGTTATACAGTGTGGTCCAAAAAAAGGTTTACACCTTTTCATATCTGGCAAATTCTCAAAAGTGGGTGACATATCACAGTTTTTTTTTGAAAGATATTTATTAATTACAAATCTGTTGTTATAAACTGGTGAAAACGGGCGTGTTCAAAAACAAAGCTCAAATACAAATGGCGGCCAATAAGCGAAAAATGGTCAACACCCACTTTGCACAACACGTAAGTCTATGGTAAAACCATTGTGGAATCAAATCAATACTCATTGGCGTGAACTGGAAGCCTACTCACAAACAGCTGACCACCCTTCGAGTTGTGTTCAAGTGTAAATTTTACCGTTTTGAAATGAATGAGATAATATCTCAACCGTGAAACTTAACTTGAAATGCCTATTTACATAATAATTAAGTTTATTTCAATTGGGGAAGGATTTTTAAATTGACATATACTGCATGTTTTTTCTTTGCCATTACTGATCGACAAACTCTGTCTTGTACATTTTCAAAGTTTCATGGTTTGGGACAAGATCATAAAGAAGAAATATTGTAGCCCGTTTTTATTTTTAAATTTATAAGAGAATCTTGAAAAATTTTAGGTGTCTTAGTTCTTTACCTCTGTGGTGTATTAGTAATACCAAGTCCCATGACGGGTTTGCTGTTCAATGTGTGTATCAATCTGGATAGAATTCGTGGACCGCCACATAGTGCCAAGACTTGCGTGTGTGCAAGTGGTTGTTTGACCTTTTTTCTCTAGATGGTGGCCATTTTGTCATTTCAGCTTTGTTTTCATTCCGCTTTACCAGTTTCCCAAGAATTGTCTTAATAAGTCCCGTTTCGAACTATTTTGAGATGTGCTACCCCCTTTGAGAATTTGGCAGACAAAAAGTGTAAACTTTTTTGGACACTCTGTACATGTCTAACACATAGGGGATGGGACTGAAATTACATCAAAACAATGAATACCCCGTTTTCTTTAATCACAAACGTGGTCCATTTTTTCTAATTTTTTGATTTCATATATAACGAGCGCAACTGTCATTTTTTTATCTAATAGCGTAATACACTCTAAATGAAAAGGACTCCTGACGTTAAGAAAATGAACACACTTGAATTTAAACAAGATTGAACCAATGTTTACTACCTATCACGGGTGTTACAAATGTGACATTGATAGGAACACAATGTGTTCCTTGTAGGGAAACATCATTTGCCAACACTTTTTGTGTTCTAATATTCAACACCTGAACACTCTAAAGTTAACACATTTTGGTGTTCAAAATGTAACAGTTTTATGAACATCAGAGGGTGTTAAAAATAAAAATCGTGGTTAAACATTTAGAACATGTAGTGTACCAACTGTATTTTAAAACTGTTTGAACTGTAGTGTGAAGAGTTAGAACATGTGGTGTTCCATATAAGACACGCAGTTCAAAATAGAATATTGTAATGTTACAATAGAACACATAAAAAATGTGTTCAAATTTGGGGGTGTCAAAAATAGATCTCATTCAAAAGTGTTAAAGTAGCCAATTTTGGAAACATTAATGTTAAAAATTATAACATTACATAAATCTGGTTTACTACTCTGGATGATGTTCAGGATTACAGCAAATGTCAATCAAAGAACAACCAATGCAAAGAAATAATTCACAACTTGGAAAATCAAAATAATTTATTACAATTCCCTTGGCAGAAGTATTACAATAACATGGACAAGCAATTGTGCAATTATATAACTCAGCATGTAATAGAAAACTCATCCAAAATTGCAATTAATATACTCACAGTGATATAAACCAATTAAATTGCCAATTCTAAATTACCCCTAGCTATCCACACATTACAAAAAGATAAATGTGGAAAAATTACAGTCGCCGCATAGCACTCCTTGGTAAGTTTCACTCCAGCTAGGTGAGTGAGACCATGTCAGATTCAACGCCCCGACATCGACAAGAATACAATACACATTGTCATTAAATATTGTGCCTTAAAATTAAAACAATATTAAATGTTCTCTTTATTATATACCCATCAAACTCCTGCTGCGATACACAAGTCTTAAACGATTCAAGCTGGTGAATTTTAAGAACGATTGAATGGAAATATTTCTTCCAGGCTGCTGCCAGCATATTCCTCGCCAGTAGAAAACAAGACTTTGCCGCGAATTTGATCACGTGATTCTCGAGAAAAATACCGATGACGAACGCAAGGCGGTTCATGAATGAACACCGTACAGAAAATATGCGTAAAATGCATTCAGAACACGAGTGTTCACAAGTAATGTTCACGATTGGAACACTTTTGCTTACTTCCTTTGATATTTATTTGTCAAGCTTAATCGACATTCTGCTCGCATGGTATAGGGCCTAGGCATACCGTAGCTAGGCTAGGCCTAAGGGGCAGGGTCAGACTGACATGGTGTCCAGAACGAAAATGGGGTTCAATCAACGGTCATCACAACGTTGTACTTTCTTTACCACCGTCTTTACCCAAATATTATTAGGCCTATGTAATGCAGCCGCTAAACCTTTTCAATTTTACAACTTGTTTAATTAATTAGACCTATCGACACTTATATTATGGTCGCGACACGACACGGTGTTCATCACTGGAACGCTAAGGTCATCATTTTTTGACACAGATGTAAAAATATGTTCGCACACTATTTTAAATGCGATGTCAGAACTGGAACACTTGAACACCTGGCTTAAACAGTGACCACGTCTGTCACAATGGTGTTCTAATGCATGACAGCACCAACTTTCACAGAATGCCCTGTTCAATTGAACAACCAAATTACGCGTCAGGTATCAGAACGCCGGTTCATTTCATTTAGAGTGTCGTGGAATTATGTGTTTCAATAAAATACAACAAAACTTTTTTTTTTTTTTTAAAATGGTGAATTTTAAATAAAGGTGTCCGCCAGATATTTACTCACCTTGAACAGGGCAAGTTTTATCCTGTATCAATACCATTAATCATTCTAGAAAAAAAAATCCTCTATCATTACCAGCATTGAACGTAAAGACAAAAAATCGAGGGGAGTGACACAAAGACCCGTAACTCCATTTTAGGTCATTGGAGAAACTTATTTTAAAATATTTTTTCTACTTGTTTTAATATTGGGCCTTTGAAATTTGACCCTCGATTTGTCATTACTTTTTCAGATTCTGAAAACGATACCAGGAAACCATCTGTATAGTTTACGTTAGTTTGTTTTTTCTTCTGTTGCAGCAACCCAAGAATTCGAACAGTGCCCCCGCCGTCGGTTTTATTCAAACTAAACTTGAGGTAATACACAACAAATACAATGAAGGTTACTATGGAGACTATTTAACTATATTCCTGTCTGTCTTTCGTACTGGCTGTCTGGCTATGTCGTACCCTGTATGTTTGGTCTATTTCTGATGAATTGCTCTCCTCCCTCCTTAAATCATGCATGTGTTCTGTTTGAGTCTGAAGCCGTGGAAATGCGCATGTTTTTATGTATCGTTATTGAATGTGGTTTTTGTTTGACATCAATGGCACATATCAAGAGTTTAGGTCCTTTCAGCAGTACTTTTGTTGGTTGATTGCGCTTTGGGAACACTGCTCCAAACGTTTTTAATCAGTCTTTCTTCTGATGGGCGGGCACCGTGTATCACTTCCAACTCCGTGGCCTCTATAGCCCCTCTAAGAAGGTCGATATTGATAAAAATATAGTCTGCTTGCTGAGTTAGATGTTGGCTACTAGGAGAAAGCCAGCGTACGGGCTGAACTCACTAATTGGTAAAGCATTGGTCTCGCAATCTAGAGATCGCCATTTCGAAATCCCTGCTTCAGCCAATTTTTTTGTACTGTTTAAAAATCATTTATAATTGTTCTTTTAAAATCAGCAATACAACTCAAGTATATACGGTAAACACACAAACTCCGTCTAGATTGCACCTGTTTTTACTAATTGCTCACCATCTACACTGATCTCTTTCATATTGTGCCCTCTGATAGAAAAACATCATATTCCAGACATTCAATCGTACTTCTTGTCCGGCGTTTAGCCTTACGGACCGGGAATGAACCAAGCTGTGCGGAGAGTGACATCTACAAATATGTAGTTTGAAGTTCTTTGGTTTTTTTTTTTTTAAATAGATTTTTGTTTTTTGTATGTTTTACATAAATTAATAGGAAAGGTAAAGGGGCGGACCTGTATAACAGGACGGAGTGCCCAATTCTCTTTCGAAGCGATTTGGGCCAGACCTCACATATATAATTGTTGCTGTAGGGTGCTACCCGCTACACCTCCTCACAGCTAGTCTGTTACCTTCTTCCCGACATTGAATAATGGCCGGTGTGCACGCGATATAGTCCGGTGGGCTCACAGTCCGGGGCGCCATAACATAACCGGAATGAAATAAAGCATGAAACTAATGTTGCGTGAAGAGTCAACTGAATCGATTGCCCTATTGTTCACCATTGTTCCCGACTATGAGTACGCCTGACCATAATTACTCTACACCGGACCCCCATTTATCCAACCTGGTAGAGGGGAGTAATTGAGGTACAGGGTGTCTCAGACCGAATTCACCCTAACCTATTGGTGACGATAACTTAAAAGTTGAGTATCAACATTGATAAATTTAAAAAGAATCTTAAACCACAATATTTGTCAATATTTAAGTTGTAACCCACTCGATTCGTTCGTAGTTTTGATTGAAGAAATAGGCGATTATGTAACACATTCCATGGACCTTCCTTCCAATTTTGTAATAAGTGATTCAGACAGAACATGCGAGAAATAATCATATTCTTTCTTTCAAAAATTTCAGGTCTAAGTGAGTAATCCTGTTAAATCTGGATCTGTGATCGTGTTTGCACATTGTTACGTCTGCAACTTTTCTTGATTTAGACGGTTAGACTCTCCGTCTGATGCGCAATGTTATGTAAAGTTCGGGCGGTTCTCCTCCTCCACAGCGACTCCCTCTGTTCAAATTTTTGACTTGAACCCGTTTCACGGTACTTCTTAACATTGTCTTCTTGCAAGGATTTCTGTAGAACACCCTGTAAAGCGCCTTACTCAAGGGCGAAACACATTGGCCACAGCGGGGCTCGAACTCACAACCCTTATGTGGCGTACGAGTCGGGCGCTTATCCACTGGCCCACAGTGTGACCAACATGTTTAATAAATTACCTGACTATATCATTTTGGTTTATATCTTCATCTCATATAAAATGTTAAGGAAAGTAACCAATACTTTTAGTTGGACATGAGCACGCTGAGCTTAATGGTGCAATTCGTTTTCCGCAGGCTTATCACCGACTTACCTATACGAAACTTAATCTTTAGGTATCATCTGGACGGCGTTGTCTTAGAAGTGTAAATTTGACAGTCCTCTACAATTGTTAATATAAATTCCCAATTAATAATTCGTCTAAAGTGCCTGTGGGCGCCCCATTAGAGCTGTAGCCCCAGAAAATCTTGATGGTGACCTTTAGCACATTAATGGCATTCCTGTACATTGCAATGAAGTAATGAGATCTTTTTAAAAGTTGTGGGATTATTATACACTTCATCTCTGCACTAAAATAATTTTTGAATTTAGTTTGTTTGTTTTTTTTTCTTTACATTATATCAAAGAAATGGAATTGGTCAAGAATGTTCATATTTGTTGTGAATTCGTTTGCACACTTCATCCCTATAGTGCGTGCATTGATCCATCTCCGTGGTTTCTTACGGGAGGTTCTGTAATGGATGTTCCCATGGTCAGATTCAATTTATAAATTCTTAACTTAAATATTGTACCCGAACTGATTTGACTTGCTCTGCAAACGATTTGGAATTTTGTACTTTCGTTTCGTATACGAGTAGATATTACAACACAGGCATGCCAGGACCTTGACCTTAGGGTTAAAAACCGTTTGCTTTATAGCATGAAAACTAAATTATATCAACTAAAATTTTAGACAAATGACTATAAAACAAAAGGTGATTAGCCCTTACCATGACATGAATGATACATCCTACTCCAAATCTAAATGGGGACTTCCATTGCAGTAAACATGGCCAGAAAAAGAATACACTACCCGTGACATCATTTGGAACTATTTATTATCAGTCAGTGTCATCAATATATTCACACCAGTCACCTGGAAATTTATATTACTCTCTGAAATCATGGCACCACATGATGTCATCCACCAACCCAATATTAAATGTCTTCCTGGCCCCTCCTGTCGACTTGGCACAAACCACATCACTTCTATTTGCATTTCCTGGGAACCTTAAATAATAAATATTTACCTTTTGCATGCAAGCATGATGCATACAAGAAAATTATCTCCACGACGGATAAATATAAAGAACATCCACACTAAGCTTTGTATTTCGTGAAACCACTTGCACCTCCCAAAATCAAATTTCCAAAACCAAACGCAAAGAAGATCTTGGACGGAAATGACGTTTCTGCTCATTATTTGACTGAGCCGATGAGGGCCAAGCCTCATTCAATAAAGCAACTCACCCAAATGAACCACAATGATTACAAAAATGATTGATATGTTGTTTTCAAAAGGTTTCTCAATGCAAGTCTGGAGAAAAATTATTATTTTGCAATTAGTTTTGGATTAAGGCATTATTTTGTCCAAATTTGACTGTATGTGTGTTCAAGTTTCGGTTCACTTTTTTCAAGTGGTGTACGTGCATCTTGTCCTGCCCACTCAGCGTAATGTAATGTTGCAGGTGTATGAGATGCATTTATCATGTAACAATGAGCTGGTGGATATTTGGCAAAACAATTAAGCTTCAGCCCGAGCTGTATTTTGTTTTGGTTTCTTCCCGACGGTGTCCATTTTGTTAAGTTCAATCTCTTATTAAGTAAATATTTTAATGACATGATACTGTTTTCTAAACAACAATAACCTGTTTATATTGAATTAATCTATCACATAGCCATTTGTTCTCCATGAAAACCACTAACCATAACTATTTTCACGCTATTAATACAAATTTTACTTTAATATTTCTCGTTTCCATGAAGATTTTACCAGCACTTAGGGTTCAATACAACAAGAGAAGAACGCCTGATCAAAGAAGGTTTCACTGTACAAGTAAACATATTGCATCCTAAAAGTGTGGGAGAAATTCAACTGAGGAGTACCAATCCACTCGTTCATCCGATCATTGATCCTCATTATTTGGAGCACCCTTACGATGTCAAAGTCTTGATAGAGGTAACAACGTGAAAGAAGATACAAGCCCATTTTTTTAAGAGGGCCCCAATTTTCAAATTTTTTGTAAACTATACCTGCGAATGGTAATGCTCAAAAGTGCGTATTTGTCATAAAAGAAGTGATTTTGTAATTATAATCGGCATATCCGATTGTAATTTAACAGCGGAGCTGGAACGCCAAATTTCTGTCTCTCGATTGAGAAATAGTGCCACCTAAAATGACCTCTAATTTGATTTGCCTGAACCAATTGAACAACCAATGGATGAGCATAGACATGAACTCGGCGCAATTTCCCGGCTATGTCTATATATTGAAAGGACGTTTTGAATTATTATCGGATATCTCCGATATTAATTATTCTAATTACAAAATTCCTTCTTTTGCGATACATAGACAAGTTCGAGCTTTACCATTCACCGGTATAGTTTACTAGCCAATTACCAGTGCTACTGTGCAAAAATCAATATTTTAAAAAACAAAAAAACTTTTGGAAAATTGGGCGCGCCTTAAAAATGTGCTGGTATTGCTTTAAATATAACTATGAATTGTACAATAAAGGCGGCAACTTCGGCGAATAGTTTAAAGTAATTGTCCATAGCGAAACGTTCAAGAATGCATATTATTTCCTTTGCATAAATACTGGATTTTATGGTCCTTAGGATTAAAATGGTGTAGTTTGCTATGTCTACAAATTTTATATTTGCACTTCAGACAAAAAAACTGTTCAAGGTCATTATGGAGGTAAATATCTATATTACTAAATAAATCAGGGTTATATGTCTGCGTTTTGTTGTGCTTTGACGTATGGGGCTGATATTTGACGCGTAGGTGGGGAACGAGAGTCTAACGGTTGTCATTGAGCTTTGAAAGTGATATGTATTTGACATAATGATCCAATAGCACGAAGAATTAGTGCCCATTTTGAGAAAGAATCTGTGAATTTGAATTTCTTTACCCCAGGATATGATCTTGAATCATATTAATCATACAGTGTTAAAAGTAATTGTCGTAGCTATAACAAACAATATATTTTATTAATCCTTAGGACCAGATGAACATGTCTATGCACTTTTTAAAACCCGTATGAAACGTTTAAAAATTTGACCCTTGTTAATTTTCACCCCTTTCCTATCAAGGATGACAAATACGGCGGTCCGGTAAGTACGTTATTCCTATTTCTAAAATTGAAAAAAAAAAGTTGGCGTAAATTGAAACCAGTGTTTGAAAATTCTCAAGACTGGAAAAATATCGAAAGGCATTGTGGGAAAATTGATTCGCCCGTAGAGATTGCGTGTTAACTTTTCCGTGTCTTCGAGTACCGAAGTACCGACAAAAACGGTTCAGACCCAATTACGATACATATTGAAAATAAAACATAGTAACGGACCCTCTGATGCCAAAATGTCCATAGAACCCCTTCGTTTTCCGGAGATATTTGAGATTTAGTTCCATTTACACACATTTTCCATGACGGACTGATAACGTTAATCTCTCGCGCAGTACCAATTTAGATAATATATTTCGCAGTCTGTGACACAGACTACACCGTGGGAAATACTTACCGGACCGCCGTAGATGACAAAGAAGCATCATCAAGATTTTTTTTTTGGAATCAGCAAGTCAATATTACCTAGAAACCATCAAAATATTTCGTGCAGACTCTTGTCCAAGGTCATGTAAGGTCCTATAGAGTCTACCACTGGACTGTTCCCTTTATGTTCCGTGCACGGTTCAAGCTAATACACTCCTTCATGAGGGACTCTCAGATTCTTTATACCAACATAACGACCATATCCCGTATATCTTAGGCCATTTTTAGACCATATTATAACAGTATGTGCAAAGACATACGTCTTTGATTGAAAACGCTAAGCGACTGAAATTACACTAGACTCTTCAACCCATGCTACTCCTATACCTAGTGTTAATTCCAGGAGCCCTGTGCAATTCACGGTCTGGGGGTGGTAAGCTGAAAAGTCCTCAAGTTTTTAGTTTAGCATTATCTTTTAACCAAGTGCGCTCTAAACCCAGAGACAGAGCCGAGACTGGGGTACAGTCTAAAATGAGTAAAAGTATATGGTCGTATACCAACTCCCGTTAGGATGCCTAATTAACAAGGTATAATAGGTCAAACAGGTCATTATAACAAATCCATTGTACAGAGGTCAAATGTTTGCTTCAATAAAAAATAAGGATAGCCTCATTATATTAATCGTGAACAAGAAATAAAAACAGACTACATATTTAATGCTATGACGTAGGCCACATAGACAATAAGGTGAAATTTCAGGCATTTTTATTCCTAAGGTGACTTATTTGATATAGAAAATTATACATTCATAATCGCTGAGACAAGCCAGATAATATGCGACTACTTTATGAAAATTTGACTCCTGTGCACAAGATTTTTATCCTTTGACCTATTTTGACGTACTCATCCTTTATTAGTATTTGTACAGCCACGTTCCCATTGACATTTTTACTCCTTGGGACTTCATGAAGGAATTTTTTAACTAGACACCCTGGTCTATGACTTTAGCAACTTCAAACCCATACTGTGAACTTCAATGAGGCCGCCTCTCGACGGCGCGTGAATTCGAATTCAAATTTCTCCACCTAGAAATCCTATCGCACACTGCCTGTTCATAGTCCATCCAGAAGGACCCTCGTTCCTCCTTGTGTCCATCCCCCCTGTGACCTAGCCACCGAGCGCAAACTCGCGCTACGCGCTCGGTGGGTCGGTCAGTGGGAGAACGAGGGTCCTTCTAGATGGACTACCTGTTCACGGGAATCACAATTCGGTGTGTCGCCAGCGTTTTGCAAAGAGAAAACTTTTAGTGTATCGTCATCCTTTTGGAACGCAATTAACATCTACCATCGATAGAGTTACACCTTTGCCAAACAACAATGATTAAGAATATATCTTGCTTTACTCTTCAATAGGGCATCAGATTTGCGAAGAAAATTGTTCAAAGTGCCGTGATGAAACCATTTGAGTACGTATTCATATTTTTTGATACAACATTGTAAGTGGGGGGTGGGGGGGGGGTTATCCCGTATTTCTGGAAATTTCGACGAGCGATTTCACGTAGGGTCATTAGTTGCGTCCCAGAAGTTGAGAACACGTGATTACGCCCAAACTTTGGCGATATTTCTTTTAACCAAATACGATCAACTCGTCCACATGTTATCTGAGCACACTAAGGACATCCAAAATATGTGCAAGAAGCGATTTCTCTGTTTATTGCTGGTGGGTATATATTTTGATACATTTTGCAGAGTGAAATGAATGAAGGATCGCCATTTCATCAAACAAGAACGCTTTATCTTACTACCAAAGAAACTTACCAAGTCATTTGATTTTATACTTGTATTAAAGGTACTGGTTCCGATTTATGTCTTTTTGTTCTCTACTTGATATGGAAGCCTGGCACTTGCACATACGTCCTATCAAGTACCGTGGCAAACAAACTTGCGGTTTTGATGGTAGACGCAAATGCAAAACGGCGTGTTTTTTTGTTTAAATCTTGGGAATGAAATGGATTTGAGGGCTCAAATTTCAGGACGACAATGAGAAACATACGGTCTTTCATCTGCTATCAAAATCGATACTATTCCAGGTAATGGAGGGGTCCCAAAGACGATCGGAACACTATAAAAGGCGTTCGGACGAACATCATTTTTATTCTAATAGTCGACACATACAACACGTTTTTTTACAATGAATACTTTTTGTTTTCAATAAAATAAAATCATAAAATTTTCCTAATATTATTGTTCCTTATTATTATTGTGTCAAATGATGCTTTTAGAAATCGTAAAAGCAAACGACTTAGGAGTGCATAAAAAGTCGATGGTGAATAATATTAATGAATACAATGCACTATTTTGTCGTGAAGGTGGCATTTTACCGGCCTTGCTACGGTTTTCATGGTCAACTTCTGAATTGCCATATTTCTGACTACTAATGTGGTAACGCTTGTACAATTTTCTCATGGTAAACATCTTTCGTTATTGTAACTGTTTAGGTGCCTTGAAAGGGTAGTAATCGATCATTCAAACCGTAAAACTGTATGGGTCTTCTGGTGTTTTCATATCTTTTGCAACTATGATACCATTGCCAATATTAGACCTATTATGGAAATATTTATCAAGCAGATACAATTAGTGCTAACAAAAATAGCTAGGCCTAGGGCTTCCATAAATTTGCATTATTACGTTTTAATCATTTTATTCAGGTATATTGGCTTCACTACGAAAATAGTGGTTCGAGAACCACCTTGTTATAATTGCAACAGAAAAGATTACATACATTTTATATATTGTCGCTTAAAACTTAAAAAGCGATTACTTCGATATTAAGCCTTAAAAGAGAAAGCTGTTAAGTTACGGTACGTAATTTCATATATCTTAAAGGTGCCAATTCTTTGACTTGAAGATGCCTGACAGTTGTTACGACGCTTGGTCTGACGAAAATTTAGAGGAATACATTCGGCATTTTGCCTTTACAACATATCATCCGGTTGGCACGTGCAAGATGGGTGCACCAGAGGATCCCGCAACCGTTGTGGATCCACAGTTACGGTGAGTCGCCTTCGTCAACTTCGTCCTTACTTAACTTAGTATTTCAATTATCTGTGCTTGTTACATGTTTCCTTCTTTGTTTGCATTAGGTACATGACGTAAATTTTGTTGGTTTTGCCGTTCTTCTTCTTCTACGTCCACTTCTACTACTTTCTTCTTCCACTTCATCCATTTCTTCTCTTTTCTTCTTAATCATTACTGCATGGATACGGTGGAGTAGCGTTTGGTACGTTCGACCCATGATTACAAAGTATCGGACGACCTATTTGGGAACACTGTCCATATTTTTTTATTCTACATTTAAGAAAGTGCACTGAGCCCGCGAAATAAGAAAGGCATTCGAATTCAAATCGCCATTTTGGGCATATTTTTATTAATTGCCGTAAATTGCCGAAAAACTTCGAAAACTTCCATTTTTTTATTACCTGTACTTAGTTTGGTGGTTGGAGGCAAACATACAGATATGCTCCACCAAACCCTTCTACTCACAAGCTTAAACTATTACATCTAGATATCAATGTCAAGGAAAAATATTTAACAGCAATACTCACAAGCTTAAACTATTACATCTAGATATCAATGTCAAGGAAAAATAAGAATAGTTTATCCCAAATCTCAACAGAAAGCAATATCACGGTTGTATTTTTATGGGGTCAATAAGTCTATGTAAAATATCAATTTCGATATCCGATGGACTTATCCCTTTTTGCATCTATAAGCTCTTCGTTTATTACTTATTCAGTGTTCTAGGAATCGAGGGGCTTCGTGTAGTTGACTCTTCTATCATGCCAAACGAACCATCAGGAAACACCAATGCTCCCTCTGTCATGATTGGAGAAAAGGGTGCTGATCTCATCAAATCTGCGGCAAAGGCAATGAAGTAGCTGATAATTATTCGTTATGAGTAAAAACAGTAAAACGGATAAACATTTTGACTACGTCAAGTTGTTATTACAGATTCGTGATGCATAGTGCCTAATTACATGTCTATCGCTGGTGTTATAAAACCATGAAAATATGACGAATTTGCTGTAGTTCTCCAATAATGAATTCTGTCGTTACCACAAAAATGCCTTGTTATTGAGTTTTTCGCTGTTTACCCCTTCATTCCTTTCCTTTGAATGATTACTGTGGTAAAAGATAGGAGAAATCGGAATTAACGTTGCGGCTAAATTCATACATACGGCCGTCAATAAACACGTATGTCGTGTTTTCATGGTTTTAGGATACCGGTCTTGCAGGAGATAGAGTCCTCCAGACTCACGTTCCCACTGTACGGCAAAGAATAGGGCACTCGATACAGTTGACTCTTCACGCAACATTAGTTTCACTCTTTATTCCGTTGTCGTCTATGGAACCCGGACTATGGTTCCTGTCGGACCATCCTTTTACACCAGCGATCGGTGTGATATAACCTACGATGCATCACGAATCTGTAATGATGAACAAGTTTCTTCATGAGTACGTGCACAACATTCTTTGATTATAAGAATTGAAGACAAAGAAGCAAAGAATGTGCTCTATCTTGGATCTCCAAGAGACAAAGAACAGGTAGGCTAAATAGTTTGGGCGAGATCAGTTTTGTCTCGCGGGGAAGTTCACTCAGGAAGAGACTTTGCAATCTATTTTTGCATGTGTATGTGTATTCTCTATTAGAGGATATTTTTTATAGAAATCTGTTTATTCGTATTATATAATATTACATAGCATGGAATAAACCAATGCATGTGATATAAGTGTCCTCTCATCATATTTAGAGATATGTGTATAATGTGTTTGTACATTTCGGTTAACGTTTTAATTTATCTGGAATTCCGTATGGGCTATAGTTACGAAACATGGCGGAGAGGTTCTTGACCTGATCAGATTTTGACGGCAAATATGTTAATTAAGTATCTAATTAGCATAAATTATGCCAATAATTGAAAGTGTACTGCCCAAATCCCTGGTACAAGTTTGATGAATCTTGCACCAATTGCCCTTAGTACATGTAGGTAACACTAATCTGGTGTAAGATACTGATCTGTCGGTCAAAGGTTAAAGTGATATTTGTGAAAGTGTATTTCAATGAAAAATGTATTTTCATATTTTCCGCTCTTAATCCCCCTTTGGGAACAAACTTGGCATGCTTGTAGCGTCTGGACTTCGTATGGTCGTGATGCTCCTAAATTTTTGATAAATGGTCAAATGACAACAGAGAACAATTGGAAAGAAAAATTGTTTTAGGTCAAAGGTCAAAATAAGGTCAAATCTGAAACATTCTTAAACAACAATCATAACCATATCATTATAGTTGGCATCAGTGAATACTTGAAAAAGGTAAATGGTGAACTCAGTGTGTGACCTATACTTATGGGGTCAAAGGTCATCTGTCAAATATGCGCAAATGACGAATTTAAACATATAATTATGTTGGCATCAGTTTAAAAAGTAAATGGCGACCCCACTTTTTGCCTTATGGTTACAGGGTTAAACGTCAAAAAGGGTCAATTATCAATCATGTTCAAGATATTTGAAGCCATTTTAACGCAGGGTGGAAATTACCCTGAATGACCTTTGATAAAAAAATTGAGGTGATAACTATGTAGAGGGTCTCAGGTCAATCCATATGCATAAGTTACACGATCATGTTACTGTAGCATGTTGGACGTCTGAGATATTCGTATGTTGGCAGAAAGAATAAGAAGAAACCAGTAAGACGAAAGACTCTGCCGCTGTTCCGGCAGGGTACGAAACGGGGAACATGGGGGTAAAATTAGTACAGGTGTAAATTTTATTTCAAGTCAAATTCTGTTTAAATGTACACCAATTTTACGGTATTTGTCTCATTATAAGGATTAAAAGTATAGTTTGTCTAGGTTGCGACCTTTAGTTACAAAGCTACAGCTCTGATATGGTTCAAGGTCACCCTGGGGAAAATGATCCAATGTTCAGATTATGTTGAGGAGGAGGAGGAGGGAGGAGGACTCCCTGGTATTAGGATTTAACGACACATCAACACTATCGTGTCATTTTAGTGTCACGAAAATACTTTAGTTCAATTCACTTTATTATCATATACACGTTAGGGAAGAAAGCCCAGTTTTAGAAGCAGGAGGAAACCGGGGTACCTGGAGAAAACCTGCGAGGCCGACTATGGCCTAGGCCGACTATGGACTAGAAACCAAACGCACATGAAATCGCAGGCCCGACCGAGGGTCGAACGTGGGCCACATGTGGTGCGAAGCGAGGGAACCCCTATAACGACTGTATACCCGAGTTACATTTTCGCCCCACGAATTAATGCAAACCAAATACCAAAATAAAGCAAGACCCAACAAGTTGTCACCAGTTTTCATCATCAACAAAAAATCTGAGTATTGAGTAAGAGTTAACCCGGACCAAGATGACTTTGAGCATAATAAGGCTTACCGGTTAATCCAGGTCGGAACCTATACAAACATACTCTTTTTTTCCTATATTCGAGACCAATGTATGTGAAATTTAAATTTAAAAACATTTGACCTGATTTCAAGGTTTACCTGTATTAATTTTACACCCTTATTTTAAAACTTCCCAAAAATTTGCACCAGAAGTTGGACAAAAATTCCCAATTCAGTATCCTTCAAAAAAAAAACCATTTTCAAACTCCTTGTTCCAAACTTCGAGAATAGGATTCATGTCCCTACTATTCAGCCAATCTTCTCGACTAAAACGGTTAAGCTATGGGCCCATGGAGATGAAAACAATTACATTAACCTATTCTTGAAGACAATCCTAAGTCACTCAAACAAATCACCATTTGGGCACTGCCCCTCGTGCTCCTCACAAAACCCAAAACATGATAGAAATCGCAAAGCTGCAAATTACCTGTATCAAATCGCACATATAACCCTGAAAATTGCAACAAAATACCAGTTACTCTTACTTCTACTATGCTAAAAAGTACAGCTTTTATCAACGGCCGGGAAGGTGTTTTTTTTTTTTTGTTGCAGAACCAACTGTTTTTATAGGTCTTTGAACTTTTTCCCCGGACTCTAACATCAGGAGGAAGCAATATTATCAGTACATGGGATGAAAAGGCTGCTGTTAAAAAATAAAAAAAATAAAAAAAATAACCTATTTTTTTTATTTTTTTTAAAAATGAAATGTTTTTTGTCTATTTTAGCTCTTTAGGTTTGTTGTGAAGGTAATATTGCTGTTGCCTTAATTCATTAATACCGTAAAGTAACTTTTTTTTAAAATTCATATTCTAAAAATTAATAGAACACGCTCGAGAAATAAAGAAAATCGAATATGTTAAAAAATTTAGCCTACTCAATCAAGTCTCGGTCCTCTGTAGCTCCATTACTGTAATGCACAGTGAGTGCATGATGATATCCTCGATTATCAAAATTGGTCAACTAAGGGACACTTCTGATTCCTATACATCGCCAAGAAACATGTTAGTGTGTGTGTGTGTGTTTCATGTGTTTCGGTTACGGTAACATTAAAATGATGTACGCATTAGAATAGCCTACGGTTTTCAGCTGCCCCGGTAATTATTTCCAATCGGCACGAACACGCTTATTTTCGCTGATTACCAATACAAAAACTAGCGAGTTGGTGGCACGCCCGTTTCGGACCTACCAAAAAGTCAAATTCCTATTACCCCTCGTCTACCTTCAGGTTTTTTCCCCGGCTTGCTAAAAACCCCCTTCTTCGATCAAATATTTAATGTAATTTTCATTGACATGTTCCGCTCCTTTTCTAATATCCAAAAACAAACATTCCCCGGGGTATAGGTAAGATACAGGTGATCCCAAAGTGATCGATGGGGGGGGGAGGGGGGGTCCCCCCCTCCGGAAGAGAAGTACCAACAGTCCTAACACAACACAGGACATCACATACACTTGATTTTGTACCAATAGATACTATGGTCCTACCTCATCTTTCCCATTGACTACTCAAAATGATTACGCAACTGCTAGTATGACGTCACAATAGCGTCATAAAGTTCGCATGTCAGCAAAACTGCCATTTCCATAGACAACACAGTGAAAAATTCAAGTTTTCGCCAAAAAGGTTAGGAAAATCAGATTTTCATGCGGTTTTTGACTCTACTTGATGGGAATAAGACTAGTTTTATATAATGACATATTTCCAGAGCTATAAATCGGGAGGGTGTTTGAGTCGCTATCTAAAAATTGCGAAATAAATATCACTTTTCCACCTATAGCATGTATTTTCCGTCTTTCCCTCAACATATGACGTCATGTAGACGTCATATAATGGGATGTTAGTAACTTATTTTTGGTACCAATGGAAGAAGAAACTCTAAGCATCCTTTGGGGTACCAATTTACAGGAATCGGGTGTTCAACGAAAATCACAGGGGGGTGGTACCACCCCCCCCCCCCTTCGGTAGTTTTTGTTACAAAAAATGCTCAGGTAGACGAGGGTAATCCACCGGGGTATATAAAAAAATCCTGTCATGTTATGGTGATCAAAACATTACAAAAAACCTGTGCATGTTTACTACTGTGCTAAAAAACATTACTCTCGTCATAGCGATTTCATACCGCCATATTGGCAATTCTATTTTAATCTTTGCACGGTAAACTTATCTGAACAAACATAACCTGACGATGTCTTTAGGATGTCTTAGGATCATTTTACAAGCTGGCGAGTGTCGCCAGGCGAAATCGACGACAAAGTGGTTTTTTTATGCTGTATGTTTACGTATTTGGCACGAATGCTGGAGCACTTCGAGCGAAGACATGTCATCCGATGGACCATCCTGGCACACTCTCATTGCGGTTGGATATCTATCGATTTCAATGGACGTAGTTATTTACTGTTCATTCAGTCCGGCTAGTAAAAATGTTGTTCATTCATGCGAGTAAAGCAAAGTGAATACGACGTGTGAGCTTATGTATTAACTGTTTTTTTGTAGTTTGGATGCTTATCCGACTTACTTGAGTGTAGTGAGTGCGTTGGAGCCGTGTGTTCATTCATGCCCCTGGGCAAGTAATTGCGGAGCTAAGACATTTAGAGTCAGGTAGAACCTTCATGTGACCGTACAGATGAGTAGGACAATTTTTTTGCGAAAATGATAGTTCGGTGTGTAGAATACTCATCTCCAGTTTCCACCTGGGCATCCCTGAGCATTTTGAGAAATCCAGATGGCGTCGCCATAAATGTAATTATCTATTCAACGCCTATATTAGCAAACGATGGAGTTACTAGATATACTATAGGATCCACTGAACAAGTGTATGCACTTTTAACATTAAGTCATACTCAATTCAAATAGAATCCAAATCCAATCATTTAAATAGCCATATACACTCAATACCTCCGATAAAAGTAGACGAGAGTACTTAGATTAATTTTTTTAGACCAATTAAATGTATTTCTGATACTTTTAAATGTAACATGACGTCAATCAATATGCCTCCAAATGTGAAACATCTTCAAAAAATACTTTTAAAAAAATTTATCAGTACTTACCAGCCTTCAATCGAAACCAAGGTTTCAGACATTAAATGTAACCGTTGATCCTACCCAATGTACAACATACATTTCAATTTGTTTTTTAAAAATGCGCCCAAAATCAAATAAAACTAATATGGTGGAAAGTTTTCCAAAATACCATAGGAATTACATTTTTTCACATATATTTGCACTCATTTGTAATTTGACCCTTTTTATTTATCGGATTACTGGTATCCTTGGTTATGATCATAGTATATTTCTAATTGTTTCATTTGAACACAATATTTATACTTGAAGGTATATTTAGACATGTGTGTCAAGTAGTTTTTTAAGATATTCACGTTTTTGGCGCCATATTGATTGACGCCATGTTACAACTTTAAAAGACAAAATACATTTATTGTGTCGAACAACATAATCTAAGACTTCATGTTTATTTTTAATCGCGGTAATTTGCCGTTTTATATGGCATATTTTAAAATTATTAGATTTGGCTTCAATTATTGATTTGGAGTATGACTCAATTTTACAAGTGCCATGCATTTGGTCTTGGTCCTATAGTATATCTAGTCACCTCCATAGTTTGATATATAGGGTTGAAATAGATATTATTATTTATGGCGACGCCATCTGGATTTCTCAAAATGCCACGGATTCCCAGGTGGCACCCCGGCAGATTCTTATTCTACCCACCATAATCTATCATTTTCAGCAGAAAGTTTTATGTCCATACTCAATTTTTACGGTCAGTCTAATTGGACCATGGCTACCTAATTCTATGCCATTTGCCCTATGGACTTGGACAAAAGTGTTGTAGTATTACTACATGTAGACCGCGTGTCATTGTTTGTGTTCGTGTGTGGCCGTGTGTAGTATCGTTTATTATCATGTTTTTTGTAGTAATGAATTTAAGATAACCATACTCCCTTTTATCCATTCATTTTAGGCCTATTTATTCTTTTTTTGGAACATACCTAATACCTTGGTCCGATCGCCAATAGCCTCGTCCCAGTAAGCCCAGATCTCGGATTTGGTATCTGAAGACAGCTAACTATTTTTCCTCATTTACCCTATTAAAAACAATCTTTGGGCTAATGATTTTTGTTTTGGATTGTTATAAGCAAAACTGCTAAAATGTGTCCCATTTTGATCGACCAATTTAATTAATTTTTGAACTCCCACAACCTCGCATGCTATTGGTCATCGCAGCTTCCGAGAAATTCTCGGTCTTGTTTATTTACGAATAACATTACGAAAACAACTACTTTTTGTTATTCTGTCTGGCATTTCGACCGTCCGCCCTTTCCTCTAAAGTTTCTGGTAGATCACCACATTTGATCCACAAGTGAGATTTTTATGTGCTGCTTTATTAAATACCACCTGAGGCAACAATAGCAGGGGGTTTCTTGTCTAAGCGAACTTTATATTGTTATGGCCACTTGCAATGAGCCACACAGAAAATTTCAATATCGGCTGAATATTTGAGCTGACAATGGCAAAAGGGGAATAGGATTAGTGGGATTCCAGGGGGTTCTTGATGAGCGTACTATTCCTTCCGTATGTTATTAGGAGTGGGCTATAAATGATCATGTTGCTTTTCATTAGGAGGGTCTGGGTTTTAATTTATCAGCTCGGGTGAAGCCCATTCAAAACAGTCGTGTCCGTGCTGGGCGCTACCTTTTTATATTGCACGATAATTATTATTTGGGTGGTTGCTTGTATACGTACACACCTATGTCAATCTATACAAACAATCCGGCAAAATATCATTTGTTGGATGTTGGTTCTATTGGGTGTAAATTTTGTCCGATCCCATGGCCACACACGAATGATGACACTTCAGTCGTCTTTGATTTAAATAAACTCCTCATTAATACATCTTTTCACCTAAGCGCGCATTGCATTATGAGAAAACGAGTAATCTGAGCACAATGACCAGGGGCACTATTATTAACATACACCTGGCCACCTCTAACACATACATCATTTGTCATCACTACCGTCTAGTGTATATGCAAAGCGGCACCCACAGTATGTGGAAGAAGCGGAGGCATGCCATTGCTTTCTATTGTTGGTACTCTATTTTTTCTTTGTGGTCGACAAAACATGCGAGACGATGAATTTCTAAAGATTACTTCCGTTTTGGCCGTCTTATCTATATAGAACCAACTCTTTGGTTTTATTGTATTTCTATTCTACACGGACGACTGGTTTTGAATGTGTTTCACCCCCTTATTATTACCTATCTCAAAATAAAATGACAAAATTTTTTTGCTTCGGGTCCAAGAAAAAGTGTGGCAGCGACCCTCTTGTGTCATGTTCTGAATGACACAAGAGACGCCTATCTAAATAACTAGTTTTCCCGTTGTGTGTGAAAAAGTCGTTATTACTAGATTTCCAGTTGACCTAGTGGCATAGCCTCTACTTTTTTGTAGGGGGTATGAATTGAGGGATTAGTAATACAAAACTTAAGTCCGTGTATTTGTGGTTATGTTGCGCTTTAGCTATGATAGCCAACCCTGTGCGGTTGGGCCATTCACATCCTACATCCACCTCCAGTCAAAGCATAAACCCTGGAATGTTCGAAGAAAGCGCAAACTAACTAAATCCAAGGAATAGTGTCAGTGAAAAGCAGTGAAAGCTGATTTTATGAATATTGAAGATAAAAGTTCTGCATTGTACACACAGGTGACTGAAGCGCTTCTAAAAGTTACGATTTGTTGTTGGTAGGCAATGTTAAAAACCAATTCTTGGGGTGAATTCAGGACACAGAATTAGAAGATTAAAGGTAAGTCGTTTTATTTAACAATCAGATGACCTATAACTGAAAAGTAATTGAGTAGTCCATTATGGCACCGCCTATTCATAATGGTACTTTAACATTTTTTAAGACAACGGCACAATCAGTATTGACTGGACGAACACGTCAATTTATGTGTAGTTGGGCCAGTATCTTTCAAACTGACTCTGTTTGTATTGCGAATGAAATAAATCGAAAGATTTTTCTGTATTTTCTGTCCCCTATTTTGAGTAACGGACTTAGTCCAAACTCCGCCCACAACTCTACCATCAACTGGATCCTGCTATAGTAGGGTTCCAACGGAATCCTCTTAATATAACACACCCAAAACAGTAACTCCCCACCCCTGAATTTGTCTGTCAAGTTCAACAAACAAGGGTGTGAAGCCCATTCAAACCAGTCGTCCGTGCCTGGGCGTTGACATTTTGAATATTGCCTGAATAATTCTTATTTTGGGTGCTTGTTACACCCATATGTCATTTTGATACAAACAATCCGACAAAATATCAGTTGTGGATTTGGTGCTATGGGTGGTAATTTTGTCCTACCCATGGCCACACACGTCAGAAATGACACGTCAGTCTCGTGATTTAATAACCGCCTCAAATGATCATCTTTTCACCTAAAGCGCGCATTGCATTATGAGAAAAAAAGAGTATCTGGCCATGATTCCCCGGTGACTATTATTCACCTGGGCCACCTCTAACACATACAAATCAATTTGTATCACTACTGCTTAGTGTATATGCAAAGCGGCACCCAAAGTAGGTGGAAGAAGCGGGGCATCCTTGCCTTTTTCTATGTTGGTACTCTATGTCTTCTTTTTGGTCGGCAAACATGCGAAACGATGAATTTCTAAAGATTACGTAACGTTTTGCCTCTCTCTCTATATAAACCCTCTTTGTGTTCAAACTATAGATCTGTTATACAATATGGGTTTAAAATTGGAAGCGGTGTTTTCTTTCGCGATTTTGACACCACTCATTTGTGGGCGATCGATGGAGTATTGTTGACTCATGCCCACTGATTGACCGATACCCACCAAAATTTAAAAGTGGGCTCAGTAAATCCTATTGACAACTCCTGTTACAAATTCAAAATCAGTGCAATCCTCTCCTTCTCTGCATAGTCAAATTCTACTCCTTCTCTATGCGAAACTGCAACAGAGTAACTGTTGTGTGAAAATAGAGACTCCGTTTACTTCCTGGCTGACTGACCGTCGAATAAAGACAAAATGAGGCATTTTCAAAAGTAAAAAGTGTTTTTTTTTTTTTTTAATTTTTAACACATAAAGCCACTATCTTCTTTTCTTTCCAAATTCAAATGCCTTATTTTGTCTCTAAATCATGTAATTGCTATTATTAGGTCATTCACCACCTTATATTCCTTTTCTTTGTGAAAAGCAGACACTTGGGCATTTTACAGCAGTCTTTGAAGAGGGCATTTATGACTGCTTTTGGGCCTTAAACGTCGGATCCCGACTTTATTTAGTAAAGAAAGCATACAAATCATAACTTCTTGTCGTGCAAATTCTTTATCCAAATGTACCATTGCTGCTGCCCGACTTCACGTGACCGAACCCAAATCCAGGATTACAAAAGTTACAGTCAAATCCTATTGACAATCATATGTTACAGATTGAATCAGTGCAATCCTCTTTCTCTGACAAATGACAAATAGTCTAGTAATTTTATGATTGACCCCACAACACAAATTGCAACAGAAACAATTTGGGTGTTAATATACCTTGACTAGCCCAAAAATATCTTAAAAGTCTACCAAAATCACCTAGTGGAACATGTAAAATGGGGGACCACGTTTAACAGGGGTAAAAATTCGAATTGGTTCGAATTGATTTAAATGATGTACACATTTATTTGGGCTACTCCTCAGGTTTAAAAAAGGTACGTTTGGCCATATCTACCTACGCGTTTTAAGTTTTAGTAATATAGGCTCATAACAGTTCCAGGTCATCTGGGGTAAAATTCATAGAATTGTCCCGATTTTGATCGGACTGGTTTTAAATTGGTTAAATTTGTCCACACTAGATAATAATTAAATAGATTTCTTATGTTTGAACTTTCTATCTAGAATCAGAGCTATACCATGACCTCCCATAGACCCCTGTAGCCCCAGTCACATTTTCGTTCCAATTATCTACGAAATATTATAGATGGTGCAACCTAATATTTCCGGGTTCTGTACCATTAGACAACCATTTGAACAATCACCATTTTTTTATAACGAACGGATATACACGAATCTGACTCATAACTATTGAAGTACATACTGCAGATATGGCAAACTAACCTTTTTTTTAATCCTGGAAATTTAACGAACACGTTGGCATACTTTTTCGACGCGTTTTGTACTTGTCTATTTTGACCCCTTGTATAACCCGTCCCCCCCCTTAAAATATATGTCCACTCCTTTGATTTTAGTAAACCTTTTGATATGTTGTTTTAAAAGGTATTCTCAATACAATTCGTTTGGAATTGATATCTGTTGCCATTATGTTGGGTTAAGGCAGCATTCTTTCTAATTTTGACTGGCCTAAAATTCTTCTCTATAGTGTGCCTTACTCTCAACTTTAAATCCTGTGGTGAGTTCGGTCAAGTGGACATAACTTCAACAACACTCACAAATGAGATGTCAAATGCGCGTAATGAAACACCGCGTCCATTAACTCCCACTATGTATTAATGTGATGTAATCGTTTGACCTTGACATACAAATGTCATTCAGGGGGTGGGGAGTGGTACGATTTTTGGGTGTGTTGAAATTTGGAGAAGAAAGGGGCTTGTGAATATGTTTTTCTATAGTTTGAAGGATGCTAAATCGTAATTTTTGGGTCCAACCTCTTGGGAATGTGGGGAACTTTTTAATAAAAGGGGGTGAATTAGTAACAACAGGGATTACATTTGAAACACCCCCCAAGCCAAATTTGTATTTAAATGTACACCAATGTATTAGTTTCCTCTTACAAGGATTACCAAGTAATAGTTTTGTCTGGGTTTCCGACCTTTATTACACGGCTACAGCCCTGATACGGTTCAATGTCATTCTGGGAAAAATCTCCAGTTCTCATATTTTCTTGGAACCTGGTGTCAAACTTGTTTCATGTTTGGGCTATACTTTCAATCAGGGTTAGTAAAAAAAAATTGACCCGGGTTGGTGGTCCAGCGCATTTTGATATTCCAAGTAGAATATATCTAACATATGTGGTTCTCGAAAGCCCTATTTCTTATCTTTAATTTACTGCAAATATAATCCAATCGTCGGTTAGTATAATGGCCGAGCACCGTCTTTTGAATCAAGTGGTTCCGCTTTTCCCCCTATCCACGGGATTGCCCATATGGAAATGCACGGCGCCGTTAATTTTAATGTTAATCCGTGACAGATCAGAAACCGTACTACTTGATTCAAACGACTGTGACTCGATCTATACCTAACCAGTGTGAATGATCTTTGCAGCAAATTACAGATAATGAACTAAGCTTCCAAAAGATACCACATATGTTAGATATGTTTTCTTTAAAATTCAAAAATGCGGACACAATTCAGGGTCAATTTTTTTTTTTTGACTCACCCTTCTTTCACATGCATTCGACATTTTTGCGTGTACTTTTAGACTACCAAGTAATTGAAAATAATGTTCACAACCCAATATTTCAATGTGAATGGATAAATTATGGATTCTGATTGTAATGATATACGCCCCTAAATGGATAGCCAACATATCGTCGTGTCACGACATAGTGTCGACTTCTGATTTTTTGGTCAAATTGATTAATAAGTTGATTTCTGGTGTGTCATTTACGTACCTGTTCTTGACCCAAACTTAAAGTGAAATTCCCCTCTCCTAACCAAATGCCGCAGTCGAATAACACCCTTTGTAAAAACGGGTTTCACAAACAATCGAATCGTATTCGATAGCTCTGCGTGTCCAAATATAATCAAATCATACTGATAAATTGGGAAGCGAATACGTATTCGCTGGGACAAGATTGCTACTTAGTATCCAAAATCGATAATAGGTCTGTCAAGATTTAAGGCAACGTTGAAATTTACCTTTCCTATACGTCATGAGGGATTGGTCGTGTTATCTCACATTTTAATTTTTGTGTTTTAATTATGTTACTTGTACTAATTGAAATCTACGGTCTGTGCGTCGTGAAAAAAGAATTATCCAAGTTTTTGTAGTTTTAACATTTGTACAAATAAACAAAATTTATCACTTTTAGGGGGACATAGTGACATTAACCCTCGTATTACCAAAGGGGAGGAGTTACCGCCCCAGGTAAACCTTCCTCCGGTGCGCAAAAACGTTAAAAACTATAAAAAGTCTTCCATATAATTATTTCACATCCTTCTGCTCATTTTGGCGAAACAAATGTGAAGGTAGCATCGTCACCGGGGTTAGCGTCGAAGTTGATTGGTGGGGAGTGGTTCTATTACCTCTACTACCCATTATTGAAAATGCAGCATTCTGATTGGTCAGTTTACTGCCCATTATTATGCAATAATGAGCCGCTAATGCATTTTCTTATCATTTATTTTCATTCATCAGTATACAAAATACACATAAATTAGGCATATTACCTTAATACCTATACAAACAAACAAACAAACAAAATAAAATCAAGTTGTTTTAGTTAATAGAATAGAAACAAAGGTTTGTAGTATTATCTATGGGCTCATAATGTATCCTCGGGCGGAAAAAATAAAAATAATGGGCGCCATTATTTAGTTTTTCCGACCTCGGGCACATTATTTGCCTATCAATGATACTGCACTACCCTTTAGTTATTAGTTCATTTGTTTAAAAATTGTGCACTGTATGGCTCTAAAATTATATGTTTATAAAAAACTAGTAATTTTCCATATCATTTGGGGCCAAAACCCCGCATGCATGAAAATCCAATATTCCTACCTTTTTTGATGGAAAATTTCATTTTTTTCATTTTATACTCTGATGTGTGTCTGTGGAAATGACCAATTTTGAACTTTGTGAACTTTGACGTCACTGTGACGCCATAATAGGTTATGTTGAAAGCAATAGAAAACGGAGTACCAACGCTATCAACTGGTACCAACATCGAAATCATCTATTGCTTTATAATAATGAATGTTTACCACCCCACCCCTTAGTAAACCGTGTTACAAAAATATACTTGGTAAACATAATTATTGTGAAGGTTTGATTTTTCTTTGATGTTTACTTGGATATTCTGCAAACTAAATAATTACTAATACATCATTTAAAAAACTCGCCTTTCAGGAACAAATTGATATTTTCTTTGGGAAGTTGTTTGTATATATAAGCGTTAGTGCCCTCTTAATTGTTTAGATTATGATAGATTTTACTATTGAGTATATTACCCATTTAACTGTTTATTCGTTTTCAAGTTTGGTATATATTTCAAGCGTGTACATTACTTTAAAAGATAGGAACTATATATATATGTAATGAGAAATTTAAGAAAACGAGAAAAATATGGTTGTTATAAAGTTGTATAGACCACTTTTATTCTCCAAAACCTTTTGAGCTATGAAACATTCCGGTTACATTTAAATATTTTCTGAGCTCAATTTTTTAACAGTTCTAGCCAATATTTATTGTGTGTTGTAGCATACTATTTATTAATTTTTATATAACACGCACTACAATGTTTGTGTTTCTTCTAACGTATTTGCTACATAAATTAGTTTTTTCTGCAAAAAATTATTTAAAACATATTCGCGATTAATTAAAGACATTAATTAAGGAGCCAAAGAGGTTGTAATTCGTTGGTCATCGTGGTCAGTCTGCAATATCTGCGCTAGATAATCTTTGGCTATATTTTATATACAACGAACGATAATGCAACAGTGAATGTTTCCCATTTGAACCGCTTATGGAAGTCATTTGTATACAGATTTGCACTGTTTGTAGCATAAACACAATGCAATAGACATCATCATCGTCATCATCATCGTCGTCATCATCATCATCGTCGTCGTCATCATCATCATCATGGTCGTCATCATCATCATCATCATCATCATAATCATCATCATCGATCAGTAACATCATTGTCGTCGTCAAGCTCGATGTTTCCTTATTTCATCGTTATTGCCACCATCATCACCGCCATCGTTGTTCTTATCATCGTGGCATCATCGGCATCATCACTTAAAATAGTAAAAACCCGTAGCTATAGTAATCTGACTATACCAACATTAGAAATCAACGGGTTTCATGCAGTCGAATACGTATTCGACTCCTTAGAACACTGCGAATCAAACATTTGGGTTTTGACAAACTGTCAAATCTCATTCAGTGGCCATTTTGAATAAGAAAGCAGTTGTTTCTTGGTATTTTAATACTGTCGTCAGTCAGTAACCATTCATGTCTTTCACATACATCACTTAAAATAGCTGTTTCCTTTTATTTCATTTAATTACACGCATTCATAAGTAACTCAAACTTTCAAACGCCATTTTCTCAGAACTAACATTTAAAAAAAAAAAAAAAAAAAAAAAAAAAAAAAAAAAAAAAAAAAAAAAAAAAAAAAAAAAAAAAAAAAAAAAAAAAAAAAAAACCCCCCCCCCCCCCACACACACACACCCTTTTAACTCGACCTCAAGTGTGATATTAGTTGATATCACCAACGTAAAGAAGCAGATTGGAAGTTCCGGATCCAGGGTTGCCGACAACTCCGTTTGTGGCGTCATTTGTGATTCTGTTCGCAACTTCAGAAGACGACATAAGAGGATTGACTCCTAAGAGCAGTGCCACTCCGCCTAAAAGAGAAATGTATGTTTCGTTTTAATAATGACATTGCCATTTCCCTATTTTAACCGCATGGTAGTAACTCCTAAAAAGCAGCTTAATTGTTGTTGGAATATCAGACAGCCTATTACAATGGCCGCCTTGGCTCAATGTATGCAAGGCGAGTTGGCGAAAATTCCTCCATTCGTAGATTTATTAATTCGATGGGTGTTATGCGGGTATTTTTATATTCTTTTGTTTGTATGTTTTCTTTTAACAAAGAACACTTAACATTTTAAGCGATTTGCAAGTTATTTCCCTAAAAAAATTGTGAATAACATTTTAAGATTTTTGTGGTGGTGGTGCTGATGGATGTGGAGATGGATGTGGTGGTGGATGTGGTGGTGGTGGATGTGGTGGTGGATGTGGTGGGGTGGTGGTGGTGGTGGATATGGTGGTGGTGGTGGTGGTGGACGTGGTGGTGGTGGTAGTGGATGTGGTGGTGGTGGTGGTGGATGTGGTGGTGGTGTGGTGGATGTGCTGGTGGTGGTGTTGCCGTTAAATGCCCAAAATGCATGTGCCATTGAATGTAACAAGAACAGTGAGACCCTTTTACCTCTGGAGAGAAAAAACAAGAGTGTGCACCTACACTACCATAAGAATAATTGTTTTCAATGGAACGTTCATTTAGTAAGGTGTCCGCTTCAGTTCGATGCTAAGCGGACAACAGCTTACCTCCAACATGTGCACAAGATAAAGAAGAGCCACTTAAGGTAAAGGTAGCGGTGTCTGATGTGTACCATGCGCTTGTAATGCTTGCTCCTGGGGCAAACAGGTCAACGCATGGCCCATAGTTAGAAGAGGACCTTCGCATATCGTTGGCATCAGTTGAAGCAACAGTGATAGCCTGCAAAACAGAACGCAAATAATTACAGGTAAATGAGGAGTTATATAGGTTTGAATTCATTTGAAAGGCCATGAAATTCAGAACGAATAACGTTATGGTAATAACGTAGTTTTCTAATTGATACCAAGGTGTCAACATCATAGACCATATGTCAATTTTCATAAAAATTAATAAATTGAGAGCAATATTACGCTTAAAGTTGTTGAAAACGGAATCCGTACATGACCGCCTTAATTGGGGGGTTATCCCGTTATTTCTAGAAATTTCGACGACCAATAGCTTTTATTTCGTATCAGAAATAACTAAAAAATGAAAACAAAAGGTGATTTGTATATGTTTATATTTCAATAGAAAATACAGGCTGAATTTCCTATTTTCTCTATAGGAAATTAGAAATTTGACATTATCTGTACCAAAGAAACAGTTCTCAGCTTAATCCTTTCAGATGGGGACATTATTGACAAAAAGCTTTACACTACTAGTGTCAATATCAGAATTTCTAAATTTTTTAAAGAAAAAAACCTTTTTGAAGCAAAAATTGACAGATAGTAATTTTGAACGGCGACTTGAGTTGCCGTTAGTTCTCAAAGGATTAACTTGAGGTTAGGGAGGGCGCACTTATGATTTTGGCAAAAATTAACTTTAATTTGGATGGCAATGTGTCGTATACGAATGCACAGGTGTATGTCTGTGTGTGTGTGTGTTTTCTTTCTGTCCTTTTTCCCATTTGCTTGATTTTATTTTTTTGCTTGTGTAAGTGTGCGCTGTTGTTGCTCTGTGTGTGTGTGGTTGCGTGTTTTTGTTTTTTACAGAAATTAATCCATATATTTCTTATTATCTTACTGATATAGTAGGTCGGTAGGTGCAAAAAGTAAAAAAACACCCAATTTGAGGTTGTTCGTAGTTCAACGGCGGGAAAAAAGACTTAAAAAACAAAAACGATAAGCCTTTATCTTTATTATGCTGTTCTATAGCCTTTTTGTTGTGGTGTGGATAATTGAAATTGCCTAAATTTGTTAAATTTTCAAACTGTGTCCTGGGCCTACTGAAAAATTGATCCGATGAGCAGCGCCTTCATGCTGCAAATGCAAGCCAACTCAGATGCCTTTCTTTAACCCTTTGGACCCGAGCCAGTTGTGTATACGTTGTACACATAAGTCAGTTGCTTTAGAGGTGGCCTTCCGAATGTTTGCAGGTGATTTGGAAAGCCATCTAAATACCAACAAGGACTATAGGCTTGTTTCGACTCATTTAAATGCATTGTTAATGCTAATTCTGAATGTCCAAGGAAAATGAAATTTGTTTACCTTTTTGAAGCAGAAATTGACAGATAGTAATTTTGAACGGCGACTTGAGTTGCCGTTAGTTCTCAAAGGATTAAGACACACATTACGTCACATTGGTTGCGACATCGCACTAATTACCGATTGGTAATATGGACGCACCCATCACTTGTGATTTATCACTGTGTAATCAAACCTTAGCGTGTATTTCACTTTAAGAAGTCACTAAGAAAACGTTCCGCATTTTTCTATGGGATTGCATTGGACACTATTATAGTGGCTGGATTAAAACACAATGCCCTGTCGCCTTAAAACTTTGACACCAGTTATTAACTTAAAGTGACAGGAGGAGATTTTTTAGGATATGAATTTCTCTCAAATTTCACTGGATCGGTTGTAGACCACCTACCGAGAACGTTTTGAAGGTTTATTGGACAAACAGGTGTAAAAGAAAACCGCAAACCTTGTTTTGAACTTTCCTGTTATCGTAATCGTTCCCATAGAAAACCATGCTTTGGCTTATTCACTTCAGGTGTGATCTAATACATTGGTGAGCATTCCAAATATGTAAAAAAACCTAGGTTTGAGAAAAATTGGGGGCGCTTCTTTCTGGAAATCTCCTCATGTCTCTTTAATGATAGGAGGTTATAGCTCCTTCTGAATCAAGCTCATCTTACCCCGGGTGTTCTTGCAGGGGAATAATTGCAGGCATTGGCGTTGGAGTTACCAGCAGCTACGACTACCGTTATATCAGCAGCAACAAGGTTTTCTACGGCGTCGTCCAATGCTTGCGACGGACCGCCACCGACTGGTAATACGACGACCTTAATTTCCATTCCAGATTTGCCGATAACCTCCAAACCTTAAAAACATAATTCAACGAGTTTATTCTTTCATATCATTTTGAACCAAATTTAGAAATCCATATTTGCGGCTTTTACAAAATAACTTAAAACTGAAACGCACCTTCCTGTACTTAACAGAGGATCAAGATAACGGAGAGAGATTAAGGGAAACAAAACAAAAAGAGATACAATAAAGGCTCAAATAAATTACGGTTACACTATTTTCACTCTTGCTTTACACGCTCCTCTTGGAGAACTTTGTGTTTGCGAATATCGAAAAAGGTGGTACCATCAACGAATTGCCTCAAATTTATTCAGATGTAATCCTGGAAAGCCCTCGCGTTATCCTGGATTCAGTAGCACCTTCAGTACCAAGAAGAACACGCGGGTTTAAACGTGATCGGCATATCGCGATATCGCCGGACTACGTAACTCAGTAAACGCATGCTTTCCAGAACAAAAAGAAAACTACAAAAGTTGCAGTTTTTGGATTTTCAATGGCCACTGTGTGGTACAACGCAATAATACGTGTGTATTGATTTTACACAAAGAGGTTTTCCGACTGAATGAGCGAGAAGGCCTACTTGCAATATTGATTGTGGTACATGTGTTCGTGTCCCAGTACACTGCAGTGCCCATTGAAAAATCCAAAAACTGCAACTTTTGGTTTTGGGGGTTTGCGTCTTTCGGGCGTTCTATCTCGGCCATTTCTGCACGCTTTTTTACAAGCGAGGTGTTAAATGAAAGAGAAAGACCTAGGCAACAAAATGTTTATTTCGAAAACTTTCAAAATGGTCTGACTTTGACACAAAACTGATCGTAAAACATGCCGAGATACTTTTTGTGCCAGGTGTAAATGTGTGCAGCTATATTACCAATAAAAATGCGTATTGTTTTAAAATAAGTGGAAGATGAAATCCGTGTGCTTGTCCAGTGGATGTTTTTTGGTGGATTTGATTGTTAGGATTGAAGTGGTTGTTAAAATCATGTGCGAAATTATGATAGTGATAATGTAAAGTGCAATTTAAACTTAATATCACGAATCTTCAGTGTCTTGTGTGACTAGCAAAGCGCAGTTGTATATGCATAGCGATTTGAGTATGGTACGGATATGAGTTGGTTATTCCGTCAAGATATGTAAATACCCGTATGATGTTACAATAACTAGGGAATGGCAAGACAAGTGTATAGGTCATTGCACTTATAGCTACCTGCCACTATGGCACTGTAACTGCCAGATCCAAAACAGCTAAGCACGCGAACACTCCATAGATTTGAATTTGGCGCCAGACCATATGTTCTTCCACCAACGACACCCGCTACTGCCGTGCCATGTCCGTTGCAGTCTTCACCGCAAGAATTACCGCACTGAAAAAAAGTTCAAAAATGGTTACTAATCGTTTCATCGTCAGTAGCCACTTGTGAAATAGCCATTTGAGAAATGGGAAATTTAGTGTGGACGTTTGAAGAAAGTTCTGACGAAGACAGGCATATTTTATGCTGAAATATTCTGTAATGATGGCCATTTCACATTAAAAATAGAGAAAAGTCTGCACGTCTGTGAATTCGAAATTTCCGTCAGTCTTGTAAGTTTACAGTGATTTCTTACAGTGATGCACTGGGGTATTATTTTTAAAAAAGACCTTGATGTGGTAGATAGGGGATGGTTGCCCCTTCCCAGTTTGGGAGATAAAGTACCACCATGCCTAGTGTGGGAAGTTACTTTCTCCCTTCCTTAGGGGCGGCTTCAAAACTCAACCATCGATTGCTTGCCGGTTCAGCCCGGTTCTTTCGGGTTCCAACAGGTTTCCAAAGAATTAAACACGGTTACACCGCTATGAACCGCAAGTCAACCGGCGGTTAAGTTTTGAAGCCATTCCTTATATTAACCCTCGTCTTACCAGGGGAGGGGTTAACTGAACTTCGCTCTGGTGCGCTAAAATGCCAAAAACATTCGTAAAAAGCTTCTAGGTAATCGTTCTTTCATCCTTTCCGGTCATTTAAGCGAAAAAAAATGTGAAGGTAGCACCTTCACCGAGGTTAGGGTATGCCGTCAAAGTCGAAGGGTGGGGGGGGGTGGTTGCCACCCAAGGATATTTTATGGTGCATTTTTGAAAATATTATGCACAGTATGGCTCTAAAACTCTATGCTTATGTAGAACTAGCCAAATGCCATCATTTAGAACTGAAAATCGCATGAAAATTCTGATATTCCTACGTTTTTCAGCGCAAAATTAGATTTTCGCCTATTTCTGTGGAAAATGCCAATTTGCCGACTCGCGGACTTGATCATGTCATTGTGACGCCATACTAGGTATGTTGGTACTTATTTTGGTATCAATGGAAAGAGGAGGACCATAGCTATCCATTGGTATCAAAATCATAAGCATCGGGTGAATATAAACCAAGATATATAACGTAAACAAATGCGGTAATGCGGTACCCAGGTTTGAAATGTAAATCGTCATAGCTAAATACTCACATTTGAATCATAATCGTGAAAGTAATTCGCCCTATTTGTCTGGAACTCCTCGTGGGTGTATCGGACGCCGGTGTCAACAATGAAGGCGTTGACGCCTGCTCCGCCATTACCTGAAAATATGAAGAACTTGTTAGTTGCTTGCATTATAATTGTTGAAAGTAACATCAAATGATGAAGTAGTAGTTATATGATATTAGATGCCTTGAGGTTGAGCCCAGATCAAATATTGGGCGAGTGGAAGACGAGCTTAACCTTGATAATTTATGGAGTTTTCCATGGTCCGTGTGTATTGATTTTAAACAAAGAGGGTTCTGATTGAATGAGGGAGTATGCCAACTTGCAATATTGATTACGGTCCGCGTGCTAGTGTTGCAGTACACTGCAATGCCCATTTTAAACCCTAGAGATGTCACTTTCGTGAAGAAGTTTTTACCTTTTGTCGGGTGTTCTAAAGTCGCAGTCCATTTTGTACATTGGTAGATGTTACATTAAATAGTAGACCGGTGGCAACAAATGTATATATCCCGAAGCTTCAAAAAAAATTATCGGACTTTCGCAATAGCTCTCAATACTGATCGAAAACAGGCCGAGATACTGTTGGTGGTGACAACTTACCTTACCATGTGCAGTGTATGAATTATCCAATGGAAATTCCCTGAATCGACTCGGTCAATGCACCAAGCACAGCTTGAGCGTGAGCTACGCCACCTCTTCTACATACTCAATACTATTCATACCCCGCAACTGTACATGGATGGACAACCAGTATTTTACTTTACCTTTGTTCATAGGTGGGGGACAAAATGGACTTACTAGTAACAAAGTAAATTGCCTCTAATAGTGCACCAGAGTTTTCACATCGAAAATCTTACAATTAAAGAGTAAATCTAGAATTGGCATCCCAGCGAATATAAAAGCTCACTCAACTCACACTCAAACCAATTAATAGTTCACAATGGTTGGTCAAGTCGGTCCGTAAAATGAATGGTGGCGGCGCTTTTTAAACTATCCATAATTATTGTACGCATTGCAGTTAGAGGTCAAGTCGATACTGAAAACGAGACTCGGTGGTTGTTACCTGTTATCAACAACAAATCAAGTTTAGAACGGCAATACTCTAAGCAGTGACCTGTTTATGAATATGGTAAATATTCCTTGTGTAAGCTTTTGTCAACGACGGGTAAAATCAAGACGAATGATTTTGTTGGTTAACTAGTTTTGCAGTTTTTGGATAGATGACAAATGCTCAAGCTGTGTATCTATTAATACAGTCCCATCAGATCCTAAAGGTTCCACAACCACTAACTCACGTATACTACACAGTAGTCTATGGGAAAAATGGCAACCTTGAGCATGTTTCTGTCACTTTTAAAACTCTCACTCACAGAGGAAATAACAAACAACATCAGCCCAAAGTACAAGCTGAAATCACCAAATACCCAAATTTGAACATATGATACCGGAAAAAATTTTTAGTTACGAATCACCAAACTTGCCCGATGTCAGACCGCCAACCCAAGATTCTCCTCTACTAGAGTCGCCAAAGCTAGTATTTGGCAAATCGATTCGAAATTGATGACCGCGGAGTAAAATTACCTCTTCACTGTCCAAATCCCGCTTAGGTGTGAGAAAACATAACCAGTCTAAACTACGCATCTACTAACTACCTGCAATCATGAAATTTCATCATTTTTTAAATACTAGTGCATTTTCAGAACATTTTAAAAAAGCACTTTTTCCAGATGGCATGCAAGAAATTACCACACCCAAGATTTTGATCCTTACGGCAAGCCAGGGTTAGTGGTGTATAACCTAAAGGCGCTCTGATACTGCGATTATACATCGACGTAACCGGGATGCCCCGCGCCCACCCGTGCGCAGTATCTTTTGATCCGATTCCAGCCCGTGAGGCAGGGAGTCCAGGGCCATGAATAACATGTCCATGGTCTAATTTACTCATTTACGTAGAACAAAATGCAACAGACACATATTCCCAGCTGTAGAGTATAAACTGAGTCCTCGGTTTTCGGTTCGACGTGACCTCTGACCTAACAATTCGTCAATTTTTTACTACGGCCAACTTCGCCGATTCGTATTAAACTAATTTACTTTACACTAACTATTTTACCATTTCGGAAAAGAATGTGACCAACACATTCCAGCTATACAGTATACCACCCTCGTTTTCAGTAAAATCGACCTGATCGCTGACCTAACAATTAGTCCATAATATGGACGTTTAAACTCCATTACTTTTCATTTTATACTGGCGACTTTGGCCTCATAGTAAATGGGTATAAGGAACCAAATTATGTCAGGTATCCACAGGCATCATAATACCACATAGTCTGATTTTTTATTCCTGTCAGTAACGCATATTGTCGATGGGACGAATTCATTTGGAGGGGGATTTGTGAGATCAAAACTTAATACCCCGTTTAACACAGCTGAATGCTCACTTGGTTCAACAAATAATACGCTTTAACCCATTTTACATGTACCTTTTTGGCATAGAAATATGTAAGGCTTTTCATACCAGATTCAATTGATCGATTGTCTACGGTCTGAGACCTCTATCGATTCCTCCAAGTCATCATAGAACGAATAAAGTGTCATGACCCAGGAGGGGTGAACGATGAGTAGGGCAAGTAAATACTGTATTTCGTTATGAGTGACCACAAATCTTGTACTTATAATAAATACAATCAAATTTAAACGCATCATATCTTCTATTATTCTCTTAGTGACGGAAGACGTTTGTGAGTAAGACTTATTTATTCGTATCATTTTTCTTTTCTTATGTGAAATAGTCAGAGTGTTCAGTTTTTGGTATTTGAAATTTAATTTCATATGGTCCTAGATCATATAGGTTATGGGGCATGCCCGTCTGCGCTGTCGATTCGTAATCCCTATCACGGGAGAGCAAAACCAACAACTTCATATAACCGTCTGTTGCCCCAATAAAACTTGCAAATTTCTGAAATAAAAAGGTCACTTTCAATTTTTTCCCAATATCAGTGACCAATAGATACACTAGAATTAGCAAACATGGAGCTAAAGATATTCAATTACCGCCCCGGTATGTGGTGGTGAAAAACACTTCAGATTTATTTTCCTCTGGGAGTGCAGGACCGTGAATATAATGTGTCTCGTTGTTTGAATCGCCTCAGGTGTTACCCACCTCTCCGATTTAGTCGAAGATTTTTTTAATGACTAGCGCAAAATGCTTATCCTCATTCGCAATAAACAACATCTTTGAGCTCTATAGTGGTTGTTCAATTAACTTTGTCCATTTGTTTCTTCTTCATTTTTATTCGCAAAGGAAGAAAGACAAAACAAAACAATCATGCCAGAATGGTGCTGGGCAAGCTTTGCACCTTTGACCTAGGAGGCACGGCTTGTTTGGGTGCAGAATTGAGTAAATCCGTAACTTATTGCTTAACTTCATTTGTATTCAATTTACGGCGCTTTTCAGAAGAAAACTTAGGGTCCACGACCTATATCCGAAATGTAAACTGGTTTAGTTTATTGCATTAGATCATGGTTATTGGTGAAAGTAGGACGGGTATTTGTTACTCAAACCCGAATCGTGGAGGTGATAACCCCTGGCTATAACAATTGGCTGTTCTCCGCATACCGGCCCATTGTAATATTAGTTAATGTGTTTGCTGAAGTCTAATACATATCCATTGGTCACTTGATATTATGAAAGAGAAATTTTATTTGACATTTTATTCATTTTTTAAAAAATTGCAAGTTTTTTATTTGGGGCAACAGACGGTTATGTCATGTTAATAATTTATTCGAATAATTTTTACAACCGTAGGTTTTGTCTTTCCCTTTGAGGGACTACGGATGGTTATGCATCTTGGTTATATTGGTCTACGCCCCCATAGTCTATTACTTACGTGCCAAAAATTTATCTCATACCCCTTTCTTTCTGAATCTGCCAACAAAATTAATATAATATACAATAATAATAAATAGGGATCTACACTACATGCATAGTAAACATCATACAACATACATCGAAAAACTGATATAGTCCAAAAGTTATTTTAAACAACCTAAGACTATTAGTACATTCTGTACAATAAATTATTTAAGTGAAAAAAACTTACCAAATTCACATACTTCTTGTGAGCGTACCGCAACAACACCGTGAAAACATTTTCATATCGTTGTAGAATCTGCCCGTTTTTCATAGTTGAGACAATAATTGATAAATCCATCTAGTTCAGCATTTCCTTTGACAGCCACAAAAATCAGAATTTACCATATGCAAGATAATGATGATTTAATTGATTACCTCTTACCGAACAACCTCATTTCGAATAAACTACCAAGAAACACGTTTATTAGCCCAGTCCCCTAATACAAATTTTTGTGCACTATTTCCTAAAAGCTTGAAACTTTGGCATGCCTATAGATTTGGGAGCCCTGAACAATTTCTGAATAAAGTGCCAAAAAAGCGCCCCCTATTGGGCCTACAGCGCCCTCTATATTTTTACCCAATCGTGAAATATTCCTTTCAGGGCTTAAATGCCATAACTCCAATGTTTTTTGACCAAGTAAGGTCCAGTAACATTTAAATGCTGCTCATGTATCTGCTATCCATTTAGGTCAATATCACTATGGCTGCCATCTTATATTTTCAAATGTGCATCCACTAAGCCACATTTAAGGCCTAGACTTGTTAGAAATGATGAAAAATACTAATTTAAGGACAACTCCACATTGGTAATGCTGTGGAGTTCAGAAAGCACACTGATGACCTGCTGCAGTAACCGATATCAGTAATGAATTTAAGATGTGGCTGTTTTAAAAATGGGCCCGCCATGACTATATTGAAATTTAAAAAGCAAAATGAAAGCTTACCTTTTTGAATGGTCAAATTGGATCATTTCTTCAGCCATTGTTTGAACCAATAAGGTCCCAGTACTTTGTACTAGTGCTCTAATATATCTGGTCATTGATTTATGCCATTTGATCTCAATACGCCTGCCACCTTAGATTTTAAAATGGGCCACTAATTATCTACTAATTCTCAATATCTAACGTTACTCCACTTATCAGTGTGAAAAACACTAAGGACATGCCCACCTTCAATGCTTAAGAGTTTAGAAAGAACACGGTGACATTTTAGTATCTACCATTAGCACAATCAATCTTGAATATCGAGATGGCGGCTGATTTCAAAATGGGGCTGCCACTGAACTATTAATTTGCAATACCTTTGAAGCACATTTTAAATCTAGTTCTGCTGACAATACATATTTCTATGGTAAGAATTCAAAAGACCCCACTTTGTAGAAGGCTTATTAGTATGCTAAGCAGCTACTAATTATTTTAGTAGCCTGAGTACGTTATTTGGCATGTCAGACGGTGTAGAGTGAGAAAAAGTTCCTATATGTCCATTACTCCATGAAATTTAAAGCCCCGGAATGTTTCAATTTGATATCGAACACATACGTCTCCAATGTGGTCGACCATCATAATTATACAGAGTTCCAATGGGCCAGTTTTTAGTACACATTTAAATGCTTTTTCATTCTAACGCTTGACCATTTAACCCAAATTTGTCAATAGATGTTTTAATGAAAATCGGGCCCAAGCACCCACCTTTAATTTATTCCCGTTTAGCAAGAGTTACATAATGATCAAAAGTGGTATTGCTTGGCGAGATTCTACAAATTAGAAAATGTTTATGAGGATATTTCACAAAATCTACATAATACTTTTGTGTTTTCACAAATACTACTCACAAAGCAAGTGATGTAACACATGTCAAACCGTGTGCAATTGTCACTGTGCCACTATGTTTGCGCTAAGACACACTCAAACCTAGGAAGATATTCTCATCCGACCACAAGTTTAAAGTGCAGACGAGAGATTTTGAGGCACCCAAATTATTGTTTCATAATAGTAATTCTATAGATTAGACCCTAATAGATTTCTTGGGCCTTGTATTCGGCTACAGAATGTCTTAAAATAGAGAAAAAAGGCGATTTTGGATTTGCCTATATTTCAATGTAAAACATAAGGCCTGAATTTTCGTATTTGCTCCTATACGAAATTAGAATTTCACAATTTTTTCTACCAAAGAAAAACATTCTTGGCTTAATATCCTTTAATGGGGAATATTTTGATGGAAGCTTTTACATCAGGGCAAAAATAGTACTTCGATTTTTTAGGGACACCTTATATTTTGCAATCTCTCGTTGCACCTTTAACAATCATTAGAAACAAAATAAAAAACGAACATCACATAGTATTCAGTGCTAAATTTCTTCTTTCTTCAACACAATACCAAATACAAATGTGTTATTATATACCTTTTCCATTTTTTGAAACAGTCTCGTTTTAAGCTTACCAATATGCGATTCATTCTTCATAAGTTAAGTTAGAAGGCTTAATAGGATAGTAAGTGGTGGCCATTTTGAATCTAAGATGCAGGAATATTTCCCATTGTTTAAATTAATGTCCTGTGCTTAGAATCTTACTGGACTTTATTTGACCAAATCACTGAGATTTGATCACCAACCCTTCAATAGATACATTTTCATCCTTGGGTAAAATTCCAATAGATTGTTCCATTAGCGGCATTTTGAAATCAGAACGCCATCTTGAAAAATCAGATATATCTATTTTACTATGCATGTCCGCAGTTATTTGGGAGGTTGGCTTTGTTATCTCCAGATAATGTCCGTAGCGCTCTTCCCATTCATCATTATCTATTGTCCTTCTTTTGTTATACACGAACATTATTTTTGCGGAAGTGTCATCTAGCTAGCTTGATGACACTTCCGCAAAATGAATGTTAATATATACCCCTCTATATATCAATGTACTGAATGGAGACCGACGCCTTAACTCTCATAACTCTCATTTTATTGGTCCCTCGCATCCATATAAAAGTCATTTCAAGTCAACGTTTGACATCTACGCTTATAACTATCATTTCACCGTTACAGTAATCACCGTTACCGTTGTCTAATGTGAAAGACCCCTATTTCTGGGCAGATACCTGCTGCCACCGCCTTAAATCCAGAAGAGTTAAGAAAAGCAAAGTCCCACCTCTTGAAACAGAACAGAAAGACTTGCGCATCAACTCAACCATGTAGCATCTATTGGTATTGCACCTGGTGAACATCTCCCACCTGAGCTGATCCTCATTGCTGAATGGCGATGCCTCACAGATTGAGAACCACAGAAATTTGGCCGCTCTAAGGTTTCCTTGCAGATTGGGGCTACCTGGAAGCAGATCAGACACTACCTATGGTTTGAAACAAGCGCCACGACAATGGAACATCTCTTATCTGCCCCTTCTCTGCTGGAGAGCAACAAGGCACACAACAAGGACTGCGGAATTTCAGTGAACAGCCAACACTGTAAACCCATCCTGGCTGGATCATATTTGAAGAACCCAGTGTTTGGACAGAATTGAAGAACCGTTCCAAGATCTCTCAGATGAAGATGTGAGTCTCCACCTTGACATATTGAGGCACTTATTTACATCAATGGTTGATACAGAAAGTTATAGGTGTCACCCTTAAAAAACGACGAACAAACATAAAAGTGTCCTCATTTTTACCCTTTGAATTTGTACAATTTATTGATAATTTTGTAGACCTAATTCATTTAAATTTGTTTTAAAAAAACCTAAAATTTTGAATTTCAAAACTTTTTCTGATAGTTTTTAAAATGGTTACAATTGTCATTACATACTTCCTCAACAAATGAAAATAACAATACAAGACTTATGAATTAGTATCTCCTTACCGTTTCAATAGCTTATATCCTTACAACTGATGCAGATAAATACGTGGAAAATATAGAAATTTCTAAATAAGTTTATTTAAAATGACCTCAACGCACAACAAACCATTATTTCGTGTTTTCTTTATTCTAAACAACAACTCTCATTGGATGTCGAGTCACACGGCCAAAAGTGAATTTAAAATCGATTATTTTAATTAATGAGAAAGAGAAATTACGAGTTGATATCAGATAACAACGTTTGCAAACACCTGATAATAGCGAGAAAACAGGAGGTTGAAAGTGAGATAAAGCATTCAACACCTGTCGGTTTCCATATGGGACTACAAGTGTGTTTTTATAAAAATGAAGTAAATTTTTTTATTTCGTTTTTCGATAATTGATAATTAGTTAATCGGTCACTCGATCGAATAATAATAATAAGAATGGTGATTTCTTTATGCACGTTTTGCATACATTTCATAAACATTTGACAAGATCTTAAGGTAACATGCTGAAAATGTGTTATAGATTTTATGAAAATTTATGTGTTGCTGTTAATAGGCCCCAAACATTCGTACATAGTCAACAGGACAAATATATAATATCGTTGTGATGTTTGCTAATGTTGACAAAAAAAAATCACTCCCGTTTTTGATACATTTAAAAGTCTTTTTGAAACAAAAACAAAGAAAACAATATAATCAGAATCATTAATCATTTTTTCTGCATATTTTTTATTTTTTTTGGGGGGGGGGTTATCACGCCGTTTTTCGGACGCCAAAACTGCCCGAAAGTAGCAGATTGATTTAGGAAAACCACTAAAAAGGCGAAATAGTAAGTTAGGAACAACATTCACATCCTGGACATAAATAATAAATTGAATTGTTTCAGTTTTTGATTTTATTTCACTGTGGACCATCAGTTTGGAACGATTTTAATTCAAGTTTTGGACCTTTGATTATTTTTAATCGTATAGTAAATCGGTAAAAAATGAGAATTTTGGCGATCCCGATCAGATACCGGAATGTCATAATCCGTTCCCGATTGTCACGAATACCGATTGTATCGTTATTTCTCATATCAAACACTCTATCTAATGTTTATATGGTTAATTGTACTACTTTGATAACACCATCAATACACCACTTATCACACTATAAGTACATACGCTACGCCTATGCTCTTTCACCCTTTCCATCATATTATTGTTATATGGTTTATGGACTAGCTTGCTAACACCATCAATACCAGATGTATTGACAACACTATACGATATGGTAAGCTACTACGCGATCCGTAGTCATCACTCAACCTATGTTTATATGGTTTCGGTTCAACCCCGCTAACACCATCAATACCAGTGTTTTCACCCTATACGATTGGGCTAAGCCTATGCCATCTGAGTCATCACTCAACCTAGGTTTATATGTTATGG
>JAMKCH010003036.1:0-35550 GCA_023653785.1 Ophioderma brevispina
TGTTTTACAGGAGCAAATTATTGCAACAGATTGTACTTCCAATAACTCCAAACACTATATTTCGATATAAAACAAAATGTTGATGTTGTTGGGGCATATGCCGCTTTTTTGTTAAATAGCCTCTTTTCAGGGTCGTCACGCTGCCCTCGTAATCGGTGACCGCAACAGGGAAATTGCTTGTTTTAGGCACGAAATCGTGACTTACGTAATTTATAAAATACATAAAGGACCTATCTTTCAATACAATTTACCCCGTCCACGATAGCTTTTTCCAATCTGGAGATATACGCACTTGTTTGCAGGTAAACGAAATCCACTCTGTGCCACTTTTCAATATTCAGCAATAGAAAGGCCGTTTTGAATTAACCATTTTCAAACAATAGCATTGTGTAAAATAACAACATCCGTTGAAGACATTTTCCATGATAAAATACTCTAATAAACTTAATTAAAGAACTCCCATTTCAAAGTCATAAATAAAACTATTGCACAATTTCCATACTTTGGAGTTGTCCAATTTGCACGTATCAGGCCAATTACATGCACTCAAAAAGAGAATGTTTATAATGCAACAAATCACATGCATATTTATTGCATAAAAATCATAATTAAAATTTAAAAAAAAACATGTCACTTGAACCAATAATGGTATAGTCATATGAGTTTAAATTTTGTTTCGATTTGGTGACACATTACCCACTGTCCATTAGTCCCATAATCTAGGAGGGATGAGAAATAAAAGTTCTTATCATCTGCTACAATCTCCTCTTAATTCGACATGACCACCTCCTCGCTGAATGCAGCGTGCGGTTCGTGAATGCATTGCCTCGACAGCCCTCCTGGCACTATGCTCGGTGTGAGGCTGCTGAGTTGCGTGACCTCGTCCGTGATCCTTCTTTGCAGCTTTGGGATACTCGCGGGTGGGGTTCTGTAGACTTTGCTCTTCAAATATCCCATAAATTAAAGTCTACCGGCACCCGCGTCCCCTTCGTCAGGTCTGGAGACCCTCGGGGAGGGGAAACTCAGCGTCGTGACCGATCCCAACCACTCGGTGCCGGAAAAAGTCCTGGAGCCTGTCGGGTACAGCTCTTGCACGATGACATGTTGCACCATCTTGGACCCACCACTCTCCTTAATGGAGCCATTGAGCGTTCAGCTGATCCGCCAGTTACGTAGAAGAGGAGGGCACCGCTAAGGCATTAACCATATCAAGGTAACTTTGTCCGTTCATGTTTTATCTGAGGAAAGCGCAGCCACGACAATGGTCCCGTTGTCCATCATGCCAATCCAAACAAGGTCGTTTCTCTCTGCTATGGTATGTATGTAATAAGTCCAGTCATCAGGGGGTTGCCTCTGGGGGCGTAACGTCGCACATTTCGAGAGTTCACCCTGGCATCATCGGAAAAGTAAAGTGGCTTCGCCCCAATCAAGACATATGACCAAGAACCGTGGTTGCTGGTTAACTAGCCAAGTGACAGTCTGAAGCCTGCCGTTCGGTCATCTCCGTTCTCTAAGGAATGCCTGGTGGTTCCATGACCGTACGGATGCACTGCAAATAAGCGGGTGGATTCTATTGAATGATGTCTGTGGATGGTAGGCTAGGGGTTGTGTTGGCGGAGAGATGGTGGGCATCATCGTTTGGAGAGCACGCCGTAATCTGTCGATATTCAGCGGTGTTCTTGCAGTTTTTGGTCTTCCCGAATTACCAAAGTTCAAGTTGTGACTGGTGGAATAGTTAACATACTTCTGGTAGTTCCTGGCACGTGTTGACGAATATATCGCAAGCCATACAGGCCATAACGTATTGATGTGCAACGCGTTCGGAGAAAGTAGCAAACGCGTTGCGACCTTTCGGCAAGAGTTGCGGCATTTCGGTAACGCGTTGAGACATTTCGCAACGCGTTTGCGAGTGTTGGCGAATCAAAATCATGAATTCTGTGACGTATTTCAAAAACTAGACCAACAACGCGTTGCTAGATATTTGCAACGCGTTGCCAACCTTCACAACGCGTTGCGAGCTTCACAACGGGTTGCAAGCTTCGCAACGCGCTGCTAAGGTTAAAACGCCCAAAAAAAAAGAAAATGGGACATAAGGTATTGCCGCAACGCGTTGTGAGAAAGTCACAACGCGGTTGTGACATATTCGGCAAACGCTTGCGACATTTCAGCAACGCGTTGCGACATTTCAGCAAAGCGTTGCGACATTTCAGCAACAGTTTGCGGTTCGGCCAATCATAATCATGAATTCTGTGACGTATTCAAAACTATAAATCTCACAACGCGTTGTGCGACCTTCACAACGAGTTGCAAACCTTCACAACGCGTTGCGGCAATACGTTATGACCCTTAGGCCTTCACAAGCGTTGGAAGTTTGCAACGCATTGTGAAGCTCGACAACGCGTTGTGATGGGCTTGCCAACGCTGGTGTGGGTTGAAAAGCCATACGGGTCCATAACGTTTGCCGCAAAGCGTGTGGATCTATTTTTGAAATACGTCACAGGAAATTCATGATTTTGATGCCGACGCCCGCAACGCGTTGCCGAAATGTCGCAACGCGTTGCTACTTTCTCACACGCGTTGCGGCAATAAGTTATGACCCTTATGACTTGTGGACCTCGCAACGCGTTGTAAAAGCTCACAACGCGAGTTGTGATATCGCAACCGCGTTGTGAAGGGCTTATTTGCAACGCGTCGCTGTGGAGTTTCCACAACGTCGTGCTCGATTACTTTGCAGAAGCTCGTTGTGGGGTCTATTTTTTGAAATAATACGTCACCGAAATTCATGATTTTGATGGACCGACACCGCAACGCGTTGTTGAAATGTCGAAACGCGTTGCCGAAAGGTCTCAACGCGTGTACTTTCTCGCAAACGCGTTGCGGCATCCGTTATGTCATTAGGCTTGCCCATAGAAGCACAGGTAATTCCTACGGAAACTGAAACAGGAATATTCTGTTATGACTTAGGCAGCCGTTCGCGTTTCATGATACTGCAACACCATGAACGCTCTCTCATCGAGAGTAAACCGAAAGGTGCCATTCTGATGCATGTTTCTTTTTCCAGGCACCCAACCTCCATCTGGACAAGATGGACTAAAGATCATGATGAATGCACTTGATGCATGATAGGATATTACATAATTGATATCATAAGAACAATGCACTAACCACTAGTGCTTATTGATGGTGCAAATCATTATTACATAACATTTTCCACAACCTTTTTTACACATGTTTCATTGCTATTTTTGAAATTTAAAAATTCAGAAACGTGCAATTTCCGAGTGTTACACTTATTGAGACGCCCTGTCTGCACACAGCGCTTGTGGCGTGATCTCCAACACCAACTCTTTGCAGCTTTTTTCTTTTTTTCCCCGAAAACAAAAGCTGTCACAAAATAATGCTGGCAACTGATTCAGCCATCTTTAAATATACATTGCATATATCTTCTATCCCATATCATTAAACGGTATTGAAGAGGCTATCATGTACAGTAATTCCGATATGGCTCATTTTTATAAGATTTGTTTTGAAAATCATAAATCTACCCATATTTAGGAAATGTGTAATAGTGTAAAATTACAGTGAAGGATAGTGCCAGGATGATATCCTGTAAGTTGGAATGCTTTGCAATGTACGAGATTAGATATGCGTATTTTTTACAAAAAAAAAAAAAAACAACTTCTTTAAAGTGACGAAATTTACCCATTTTTATTAATATGCAAATTAGTCCATATCATGCAAAATATGTGTTTCACTGTAAGATATTTTAAAGCTGCTTAATCATGAAGATAGCGGAAATTTGAAGTCTCTACTTATTGGCTTTGGAAATATAAGTAATTATGTACAGTTGATGGTGCCATGGTAAAATAAAAGACAATCAAAACACTTGATCTTTTGAACCCTTGTCTCCTAATTGCCTTCACAATCATGACCCTCTAACACATGGTAGCGGGGGCTGCCGCACAGTTGACTGTCGCCGTCAGTGAAACATCAGGAAGTTGCTTTGGACCTAATCAATATGACGGAAACAATGCATCCACCTGCTGGTGGCACATATTCCACACAGATGTTCTATTGTTTGACAAGGTGTATGCATTTTATTCCCGCCATTTTGTATGGTCCAAAGCAACATCCTGATGTTTCAAAACAACATCAATCGCGAGTCAGACCCGCTATCCATTGTAGAGGTCAGTGGCTTCATTATAAATTGAATATCTGCGCAAACTTGTATCCCCGATTTTGAAAATTCAAAAGAGTGTTACGTATTGCTTTTGGTTCCTCTATCAAAATGGTGTGTATTTTAAAGTCTCTAGGAGAGTTGTGGAGTGCCAAATCCGTGTGACATGCATTTCATCAATAGCGTAATAAACCCCAACTCGTTCTAACCTCGTCTTCAAATGGCCAAATTCATTCCCAATTGAAAATGTGTTTCACACGATTTGGGACTCCTCTATGGTGCTAGATACAAATATAAATTTCCATCTGAAGTGCCTAGTCGGACCATGGTGGCGCACCCCTGAGAAGTACGAATATCACTGTCCAACGGATGTACATCATGATTCGTTGACTCCAGTGAATACTGGCGCTGTTCCGCTCGGTATGTTTTGATACCAACAGCTATAGTGCAAAAAAATGACCTAAAAAATTGCAACAGAAACAATTTTTTGTGTTATCATACTTCTAAATTGTCAATGAATAATATGTCAAAAGACTATAAAAGTCAACAATGGGGAACGTGTAAAAAATGGGAATTTTGTACATGGGTCAAAAGTTAAACAATGTCATGTCTAATTATTTTGAAACCTACACCAACTTACTCATCTGCTCATGAGGATTAAAAAAAGGTATAGTTTGCCATATCTACGGTCATTAGCAGTGCCGTACGCAGGATTCATTTTGGGGGGTGCGGAACTTCGAAAAAAGTGGACCTTTTTTGGTAAAAGTGGACCTAACCCCCCTAAAGTGGCCCATTTTGGGGCTTTTTTGAACATCTCATCACCAAAAAGTGGACTTTCGGGTCAAAATTTTGGACTTTTTATCACAAAATTCAGCAAAAAGTGGACCTTTTGCCCCTTTTGTGGAATTTTTTTTGGGGGGGTGCGACCGCACCCCCGCACCCCCTTGCGTACGGGCCAGGTCATTAGTTTAAGGATTATAGGCATTCGCGTTCAAGGTCATCCTGGGGTTATTCTCCGAGTGCTCCCATTTTGACGAAAGTAGTCTCAAATTGTTTGTCTGGTCATATTCTATAACAAAAATATACATATTTGCCCTCCATTTTGACATTTTAGTATGTAAATTAGATGGTAAGCATTAATGACCCATTGGATATTGTAGACCATTGTTACATTTTGACCTCTAATTACATGACGAAATGCTGAAATGAGTGCAAGTACTATATTCCCTTGTCCTTTTGGACTATATCGTCACGAATCTTCCAAACAGGCCAATCGACCAAAAGTCACATTTCGAGATATCGGCGATTGAAGTTTTAGAGAATTGTGAACTTACATGTCTAAAATTTGAAAGATTTTAGGAAAATGATTTTTCATGTACATTGTGGGCATTGAAACGTTCTTCATTTTGAGCACGCTTTTCATTCAAGTATCCTTTGTTTTCCTTGTCAAATTTAATTAGAAAGTGATTGATTTGTTTAGAAAACTCAAAAGAGTCGATCGATCGCCTCAGACGTGGTATTGAACCATGATTGAACGTACTTTTGCCTGTGGAGGGTGCTGGAAATGTCTATGCTTTTGTACGATTTTCTTAGTCGTCATCATCTCTTAGAGGCAAAATAATGTGCCAATGAAGATAGAAAGAAGACTGATGTGGTTCTAACTTTGTTTATTTTGTAATTAGAATTGATTTCCTTATAAAGTATATGTTTTTCGACCAGATTTGCAATACAATTACTACACTGTAAAAATAGGTAAATTTTACAGGAAAGTCCTAGTGACAATTCTGCAAACAAATTACCGTAACATTTACAGTACAATGTAAAAATTATTTGCTTATATGAAACCAATTACCTCACCACAATTTTACGCAACCTTGCAAGAAATATAGTATGTTTATATAATCCACGACCACTTGCAACTGCAGTTTTAATAGATTTTCGTATCATACCACACAATTACAGTTCTAATTGTTTTGATGAAAATATGTGTAACAAATAAATATGTGTCACAAATGAAATTAACAAACGTAGGCTAGACGTCAAGACATCTTACAATCTACTTCTATTAAACAATACAGCAATACATACCAGTGGCGTAAACCAGCGTTTTTTTTGGGGGGGGGTGGCAAAAGGGGGACACATATATTTTTCAGGTGGCAATTAAATATAAAACTTGTTATTATACGAGGCGTAGTATAGGCCTATGTTGGTTTTCAGTGTAAATTGGCGAGTGTGCAAAAATTACTAAAATAATTGTCCGTTTGAACTGGTGTCCTAACCACCCATTAGCCTTGGGTTCCCATTGATGCTTGTACGCATCATTTGTTGCAGCAGTTTACCCAAATGCCTCGTCTCAAGGTCACGGTTTATTCCGTACATGTTGATATGGTAGCTAGGACACTCTCTCATGGGGGGCCAATCAGTTTCTTATCTACCTACCGTCCTGCGATTATACCAAGAAGTGTGCGGCAATCAATGTGGGGAGAAGTAGAGAACCGTCTTGTGGTCTGTTTTTTTTTTTTTTTTTTTTTTTTTAAAATAATGCTTCAATTCTGGCCTGACAAATGACACCAAACGCTGTTTTCCATTAACATTTCTTGGGTATACCCATGTCATGACTAGATCTCAGCGCTGGCCTTTTCTAAGGTCTGCCTGACCATAGCGTCATTGAATGTGGAAAGTTTTTCTAATGCAAAAAGTAACATCATGGCTGATATGTGTAACAATCTCCAATGCGATGTCCTATGTCTGCAGGAAACCCACAGAGGAATCGATAACCACCGCCCAACCACCCGGGCCCAACCATACCAGGAATGGTCCTTGCCATCGAGAGACCACATCGACAATAGTCCTCATCATTGAGCTCAGCTCTGCCATAGTTACATCAGTCTACAAACCCCCATCAGTAGACTTCAAACACCCTCAACTCAGCCTTGGGAACTTCACCAAACCTCACTTCTCTATTGGCGATTTGAACAGCCATAGTACCCAATGGGGCTACAATGAAACTAACAAAGACAGACAAGCTGTCGAAGAGAGGTTACAACCCTGATCTAGCTATTGTTAGCAAAACCATCTCTAACCTGTGTAGCAAGATTGTTCTGGATCCTCTTACACTAACTCAACATCGACCAATCAGTATCCAAGTCAACGCTGCAGTAAGACCAAATAAAGTGCCCTTTAAGCGTCGCTTTAACTATAGGAAAGCAGATGGCAAGGATTCACTGATGATCTGGACCAGAACGTGAAGAGGATTGCTCCAAAACCTCATAACTATGACAAATTTGCCCAACAAGTGAACAAGGCTGCCCGGAGATTCATACCCAGAGGCTATAGGACGGAATATATACCAGGCCTTTCCAAGGAATGTGCTAGAGAATATCAAGAGTATATCACCATATTTGAAGCTGATCCTTTATCGGCCAAAACAACTGCTAAAAGTGAGGATGTTTCGGAGAGGATCTCCCAGGAAAAGATCAAAACCTGACATACTTAATTGAATCCACCGATATGACCCATAACAGCAAGAAAGCATGGTCTACCATCCGAAAGCTCCGAGGGGATCCAACAGAACCTCCACAGCAGCCAAATGTCACACCCAACCAAGTTGCCCACCAACTGCTTTTAAATGGCAAGTGCAGCAAGAAGCCTAAGGAGATCAAACTAGACCGTAAGAGGTTTAGTGGCGACCCTAGTTTCACTCGCCCTTCCACAGGACAATTGAAATCTGGTATTGCTTAACTTCAACCAGGAAAAGCAGTAGGCCTTGACACCATCTCAACTGAGCAGCTGAAAAACTTCGGCCCAGTAGCAAAGGAATGACTTCTTGAGCTCTACAATTGCTGCCTATTTCCCACAGGATCCCAAAGATCTGGAGGAAAGCACATGTTATGGCACTCCTAAAGCCTGGGAAAGATCCATCCAATCCCAAGAGCTATAGACCAATATCACTCCTCAGCCATACCTACAAGCTCTTTGAACGTCTCCTGCTCAACCGTATTGCACCTGTGATAGACGAACACCTCATACCAGAACAAGCAGGTTTCCGGCCAGGCAAATCAACAACAAGCCAAGTACTCAACCTACCTCAACACATTGAGGATAGTTTCAAGTGGGGTATGGTAACCGGAGTTGTGTTCGTCGACCTATCAGCTGCCTATGACACTGCTAATCACAGACGCCTACTCCATAAGATTCTGGAAATCACCAAGAACATCCGCTTGACTAAGCTTATCAAAGGATTGCTGGCAAACAGGATGTTCTTTGTTCAGCTAGGAGCAAAGAAGAGCCGATGGCGTAGGCTCAAGAATGGACTACCACAAGGGAGCGTGCTTACGTACATCCTAGCAGGAATTGCTCCACAAGACATCCGTCGTATCGTAGCGAGCATGCAAGAGCGTAGCTACCAAGTATCTAATGTGAAGCATCCAGAGAGAGTCTCTTAAGCAAAGTCCAACCTCTTGAAACAGTCTCTAAGGAGCTTAAGAGAATCGCCTTGTGGAAAGAAAGACTTGCCACCAACCAAGTAGTGGTATTGAACCTGCTGAGCATCTCCCACCTGTAGCTGATTCCTCATGGGCTGAATGCCGATGCCTCAACAGATTGAGAACCAGAATTGGCCGATCTAAGGTTTCCTTGCAGAAGTGGGGCAACCTGGAAGCAGATCAGGACACTACCTGTGGTTGTGGAACAGTGCCACAGACAATGGAACATCTCTTGGTCTGCCCACTGCTGGAGTAACAATATACAGACAAGGACCTTGCGGAATTCACTGAAGCAGCCATACATTGTACCCGTCTCTCACTGGATCATATTTGAGAACCACTGTGTTTGGACACGATAAGAAGAAGTGGTGTAACCAGACCTTTGGAAAGTTGGGGGTAGAAGCGATGCCGAGGCATTTTCTGAGGGAGCGAATTTGGGTCCTTCTCCACAGACACTGTACAAAAAGTCAGTTCATAGGGGCCAAGGGTCCTGAGCAGAGGATCCTCTCTCCTCACGCCCCGCTGGTTACGCCACTGGGGGAAATCCTTAGAAAGAAGGATGGGCACTAGTCTAGCGGTAGATCCATTGGATCGTGCATATGGCCTTGCACAAGAGTCTATACAAAATGTCTTGAGGGTTTCTAGACAACATTGACCAGCCAATTCCAAATCTTGATGATGCAACTTTGTCATCCTTGAGCATTTTGAGATTGGGAAAGGGGCAGGATAAAATAACAGGGGTAATTTTTAAACACTTCGTACGGGGTTAAAAAGTGTATTGACAATTTGAAGCATTAAAAAAAACCTTATTGTTTGCTTTTTCTAGAAAAATTACACGGTAGGCCGAAAATGGTTAAGGTCATCCGTGGGTAAGAATTTAAAATGCACAGATTCAAATTCTTCATGCTGTTGAATAGTAATGTAAAATAAATGTTATGTATTTTGTTTGACATTTGGAGTATAATTATGGGGAAATATTAATAGGCTTACTGTATTTTGCGAAACGAAACGAAACAGAACGTTCTGCATGCATGACGGCGGAATAAAGCGTGTAACCCAATGGGAGTTCTGTTTCGTTTCGTTTGCGAAACGAAACGAAACAGAACTCCCATTGGATTACACGCTTTATTCCGTTATGCACGTTATGCATGCATGACGGAATAAAGCGTGTAACCCAATGGGAGTTCTGTTTCGTTTCGTTTCGCAAAATACAGTAAGCCATATTGATAGGGCCCCACAGGGTCTACGAACAATTTCAAACCAATTTGAAACACATCGAATCATTATAAATATTAACCCCTGATGACCATGAACAGTTTTGGGCCTGTTGTGCAAACACCCGAGGTTGTAGCTATAGCAAATTATACCTATTTCAATCCATAGGACCAGGTCTATACACCTTTTAACCAGGTATGAAACAATTACAATTTTTACCGCTGTTAATTTACCCCCTTCCCTATTTCAAAATGATTGCCCTACATGTAAAAAATCTATCTAACCAATGAAAAGGCCCTAATGTGTGTGTGTTTTTAAACTGATTTATATCCTTCTCACAGCTGTCCAAATCAATGCGGGACAGGTTTATGTTGGCTCGTGTGATGCGAACTTACAAAACGTGGATGTAGACGATAATATCATTTGTAGTAGTGATATAGACAACTTTGTCACGGATACAAATGTCATTGAAACAGCCTGCCCTGAGAACACCTTCGGACGTTATGTGTATCTACTCAACACCGGTGGGGCCGTCCCGTTTTCAATCTGTGAAATAGAAGTTTATGGAGTAGAAAGTAAGTTTCAGATTTAATAAAGTATCCAGAACTTGGTTATTAAATTTTCCAAAAATCCATTTGCTTATTGAACACGAAAACGCGCCATCACAATCAACTGACATTTTGGATATTATTTCTAGAAATATCTGTAGAAACATGAACTAAAAGGGAGTGCAAGGATCACGCAATGTACCTTTAAGTCCGTTTGATTAAATTTTGTTTGTTATAAAAATAGGTATATAGTATTAATCCTTGTCATGAAATATAATTCATAATTTTATGATATTATAATTGTCAATAAAATACGGGTAACATTGAGAATTTCAATTCCAAACAGTTTTGTCTCAGCTTCACTCACACTGATCGAGTGAGGCCTTCGAACACCATCCATACTTTTCTTCAACAATGGTTTCTTCATTATGCTCCTCTTAGTCTGATCTTGAAGGCAGTGGGGAGCGGTAGTTGCCCTCCCCAACAGAGCTTTGTCCCCTCCGAACAGGGCCTTGTGGCTGGTCCCCATAGTTTTTTTTTTTTTTTTTTTTTTTTTTTTTTTTTTTTTTTTTTTGCCCCCCCCCCCCCCCACATAATGTATGGGCACCTTCACTACTTGAAGGGTAACAAGTTATCACCTGGGGCAAAGAGGCACTAATACCAGGGATTCCTAACGCTATGACGTACACAAAATAAGCTGACGTTAAACACAGGCAAGACCAATTACATTATTTTTAAAAATAGACATAGTAATCGTGTATACAATGATTTGAACATTTGCATTGATGGTGTAAAGATTTCCAGGGTCACACACACAAAGTTTTTGGGTGTACTTCTAGATGACTCTTTAACCTAGTTTAAACATACTTCAAATATTGTCAACATTATGTCAAAGCATTGTGGTATTTTGTATCGTCTAAAAAGTATTCTCCCTTCAAATATGTTACTTTCATTATATAATACTCTGGTACTCCCCCACCTTCTCTACTATAATTTAATTTGGGCAGACTCTAATAATTCCAATCTTCATCTAGTTCATCTTAAACAAAAAAGAATTATGAGACTCTGTTCGAATTCCCATTGGCTTGAGCACACACCTCCTTTAAGAAGTTTCATTCTCTAACCATTTACGATATCCATAAACTTACCCTTTGTTCATTTATGTACAACTATACATACAATAACCTTCCTGATATATTTACCGATTTTTTATTCGAAATAGATCAATTCATAGCTACCCCACTCGCATATCATCTTTATATCGTCCTTATAATTTCACCTTTGATTTGGCGAGAAACACAATTAGAAGACAAGGTCCGTTGATTTGGAATAATGTGAACAATGAGTTTAAGAATGCGAAATCATTTAATGTATTTAAAAGAAAACTTAAGTCACATTTCTTGTCATATTACCAGTAATTTTGTTTATCTCTAATCAAGGCTTTGTTCCACAAGATGCCACACTGGGTAATCTTGTGGTAATTTGTGACAGTTACAAAATTTATTGAATCCACAATCAAAATGTTGTGGTTTATCATGGTACATGGGAGTTTGTCCGCGATTGGCAAGTTGTGGTATTTTGTGGTATATGGAAGTGCTCATATATGGCTTGCCTTGATGGGCTCTACTAGTTTTTTGTTTAATTTCCAAACACATCCTGTTAATATCTGCCATATCTGAAATGCTGCCATCTCACTGCCTATACACTGTTGGAACACTGTTTAAAATTTTGCTTTTTAAAAAGAGGGTTGTTTAAAGTGCCGTTGTTTAAGTTTTAAACAACGTTGTTTAGTTTGTTGTTATAACATATTGTCTTAAGCAAGGTTGTATACGTTTCAAACAATTTTTGAAACAACTCGCAATCTTTAACCAACTGCTGTTTACCCTGGTCGTCGCTCAGCCTTGTTTGAAAGTCAAATTGAGCGACTTGTTTAATAAGATTGAACAACTGATGTTTAAACAAGTTGTTTAATTCTTAAGCAGGTTGTTTAATTTTTGAACAGGTTGCTTAATTTTTTGACAAGGTTGGGCGATGGCCGGGGTGAGCAGTGTTTGTTTGAATTTTAAACAGCTTGATTAATTTTGTTCTAACAGTGTATGCTTTATTTGTTTACTCTTGTCCTGTCTAGTCCTGTTTCACACCCACACTGTCCTGTCCTTTGTTTGTAGTTGTCATGTTACATTAGTTTAGGTATTGTATTATTTATTAAAGTTGTAATCTTTGGGTGACCATATATTTCGAGCTGTGCTCTCTTATGGCTCTCCCCACCATTGATTTTGTTTAATGCTTTTTGTATTGTATGTTATGTTTGGTGAAAATAAACTGAAACTGAAACAAAAATGTATGATGACAATTCTGTAGGGGTAGCTTTAGCGAGATAGGGGATCGTAAAAGATTATATACAGGGGTCAAAATTGAAAAGTGGTCAAATTTTGATGAAATGCATAAGAAATTGTTGGTATGATTACAAGGATTAAAAAAATGTATAGTTCGTACTATCTCCGACTTACACTTATGGAGTTATAAGCTGAAAACCGTTATTATAGGACAAAGGTTAAATTTAGCTTCTACGGGGTCAAAAATTAAATAATGCTTAAATTTAAGTGGAAATGGTCTCATATTGCTTGTAATGTAATCACAAGTAAAATATGGTATAGTTTGGACAATGTACAATTTATAGTTACTAAGTTACATCTATCTACCCCTATATCCCGTGGGGGTAGATAGGGGTAGTACTAATGATGTGCGTGACTTGTTATTTACACATTGCAGATGGTCGAAACTATTCCTTTAATTGTGATAACATTACAAACCATATAAATTTTTTTAATCCTTGTGACCATATCAACAATTTGGTATGCATTGCAACTAAATTGGACAATTTTTAAAATTTCACCCGTGTATAATTTTTGTGACCGCCTATCTCGCTTAAGCTACCCCTTCACAATGGCCATCATACATTTTCGTGTATGTCATAGTATGAGGTAGCCCTGGTATAAATGCTAGCTGGCTCACCCACTATATTCACTTTGTGTTACGTATGCGTTCATGTGTGCCTCGGCAAGTGTATGATATTACTCCAAAAATATTTTGTTCTCTTCAAATATTTTGTTGCCAGTTCCTTACGGTGATGAAACGGAAGTAGAGTTCACCGAGCCGGTATTTAACGTTGATGATAATAACGCTACAGTGTCCATCGGTGCTATTCGAAAAGGAGAAGTTTTGACTTGTACAAGCGTAGGTAAGAACACAGACATTACAGAGCGGACCACCAATTTTGAAACAGTGATTCTAAATGTTATCATTAGAAACATATTACATATATGATGAAATATTTCAACGGTTAGAAAAGTGGAATGCGTTGGTAATAGTTCTAATAACGTTTCAGCTCAATAAATTCAATTATAGATATTATAGATTAACGTGATATATAGTATACACCATACGCCCCGTACGCCGCATTTTTTTTATACATGTATGCCTATATTTGTACTAAAAAGATCTTTATCGATTTAAACAGATTTTTACACGGACAGCAGCACTGATCCAGAAGTGGGAAACACAAATGACTTCACACCAATTAGCTCTCTATCTCCCAAAACATTTTATTGGGACGGAAATGATGCTACCGGTAAAGAGAAGGTGCAGTCGGTTACCATACAAGGTGACGACCTATGTGAACCATATGAGACATTTAAGGTGTATTTAACCAATGTTTTGGGCGGCATTTTTGGACGTCAATCTCAGGCAACTGTAGGAATCAATGACGATGATAGTAAGTGAATCGTTATCTTTGCAACGATATACTTTCAGAGAGTTAGAAGACTCTTAGATGCGAATTATCTGTAGCATTCTGATGTTAATGCTTATTTCTTCGTAATAGAGCGAGAGCATGGACCTTGGTCAAACATCATCGTTCATCCCCACAGATGAAGGTTTAACACATTTGATAGTTAGTATGGACCCCCTATATCTTTGCTGGGTATTTAGTACACCCAGAGTTTTAAAATGCCCCAATCATTTTGAAATGTGCGCCATCTTGCCCGTCTAGTCATAATAATTCTAAAAGGGTATAGTTCGTACCATCTATGACCATTTTGGCGTTATAGGCTAAAAATGGCTAAAATTATAGAAAAGGTCAATTTCCATTTGTACAGGGGTCAAATTTAACTAATGCGTAAAATTTAAGTGGAAATGGTCTCATATTGCTTGTAATGTATCCCAAAGTACAATAATGGTATATTTTTGACAATGTACAATTTATATGACTAAGTTACATCTATCTACCCCTATATCCCGTAGGGTCGATAGGGGTAGTACTAATGATGTGCGTGACTTGTTTCTTACACACTTTGCAGATGTCGAATGACTATTTTTAATTGTTGATAACATTCAAACCATATAAATTGTTTTTAAATCCCTTGTTACCATACCCCAATTTGGTATGCATTCCAACTAATTGGACCCTTTTTAAAATTTCACCCGTGTATAATTTTTGTGACCGCCTATCTCGCTTAAGCTACCCCTTAATAATGGTCATCATACATTTTCGTGTTTGTCAGTATGAGGTGAGCCCTGGTATAAATGCTAGCTGGCTCACCCACTATATTCACTTTGTGTGTTACGTATACGTTTCAGTTGCCTCGGCAGTGTATGATATTACGCAAAATATTTGTTCTCTTCAAATATTAATTTTGCCCAGTTCCTTACGGTGATGAAACGGAAGTAGATTCAACCGCGCCGGTATTTAACGTTGATGATAATAACCGCTACAGTGTCCATCTGTGCTATTCGAAAAGGAGAAGTTTTGACCTTGTATAAAAAAAAAAAAACAAGCGTAGGGTAATAACACAGACATTAACTGAGCGGCCACCAATTTTGAAACATTGTTTCTAATGTTATCATTAAAACTATACTATATGATGAAATATTTCAACGGTTTTTTAGAAAGTGGAATGCGTTGGTAATAGTTCTAATAACTTTTCAGCTCAATAATTCAATTATAGATATTATATATTAACGTGATATAAGATACACCATCGCCCCGTACGCCGGCATTTTTTTTATACATGTACGCCTATATTTGTACTAAAAAGATCTTTATCGATTAAACAGATTTTTACACGGACAGCAGCACTGACCAGAAGTGGGAAACACAAATGACTCACCCAATTGCTCTCTATTCCTCCCAAAACATTTTATTGGACGGAAATAATGTACCGGTAAAGAGAGGTGCAGTCGGTTACCATACAAGGTGACGACCTATGTGAACCCAATGAGACATTTAAGGTGTATTTTCTACCATGTTGTGGGGCGGGTCTATTTTTGACGTCATCTCAGCAACGTAGGAATCAATGACGATGATAGTAAGTGAATCGTTATCTTTGCAACGATATACTTTCAGAGAGTTAGAAGACTCTTAGATGCGAATTATCTGTAGCATTCTGATTTAATGCTTATTTCTTCGTAATAGAGCGAGAGCATGGACATAGGTCAAAAATCATCGTTCATCCCCACAGATGAAGGTTTAACACATTTGATAGTTAGTATGGACCCCCTATATCTTTGCTGGGTATTTAGTACACCCAGAGTTTTAAAATGCCCCAATCATTTTGAAATGTGCGCCATCTTGCCCGTCTAGTCATAATAATTCTAAAAGGGTATAGTTCGTACCATCTATGACCATTTTGGCGTTATAGGCTAAAAATGGCTAAAATTATAGAAAAGGTCAATTTCCATTTGTACAGGGGTCAAAATCAGAAATTGCTCCAATTTTGGTAAAAAATTAAATTGTTCGTCTTAGCTTAGTGTGTCAAAATAAGGAATAGTTTTTTTAGCATCTGCAATGCATAGTAACTCATAGTTCTCATGCTATGTGACAAAATAGGTCACAGGATAACATAATCCAATTGGCATTGACCTTCTTTTACCTTTATCTCGGTAGGTAAACATTAACATAATCAAAACTAAACTTTTTTGGAGTCCTCTTTCCTTAGGCAATAATTTGCAAGTATTCAAAATATAATCAGAGTAACTTTCATTGTTGACCTGGGTACAAATTGAGATTGACCTTTTACCATATTAGTCATTTTTGTGTCGCCTGCCTTAAGGCAGGAAGACACATAGGGATCACTTTGTCCCCTGTAGTCTGTTGTTGATGTCTGTTGTTGTCTGTTGTTGATGTCTGTTGTCTGTTGTGAAAAAAGGGTTAACATTTGCTTGTAATATCCACATACTTTGATGGATTTAAACCAAACTTCAGTCGTAGATGCAACATGGGATCCCGCATTTGCTGATGAGGTCAAATGTCACATACCAAGGTCAAAGGTCATGTGAGATCAAGTTGTAAGATAGGCTGAAAATGTAAAATTGACCTAAATTGAAAAGTTGAAGTTCAATTGGAACCAAACTTTAATCATAGGTGCAACATTGGGCCCCTCATTTGTTAATGAGGTTAAAGGTCACATCCCAAGGTCAAAGGTCAAATGAGACCTATCATTACAAACCGCGACGGCAAGCGACACATGCGGTCCGAGGACCGATGTATTTTTACCCTATAACTCCAAAACCAAGTGGTACAAACTATAAATTTTTTGGAATCCTTATGACTAGACGGACAATATGGCATACTTTGCAACATAATTGAGGCATTTTAAATTTTTGTCCCCTGTCTAACATTAATACTCACGTTTCAAGGGGTCCTGTCAGGCTGTCAACATATGTAATAACGCAAACCTTTTGTACTTGAGATGTGTTACAAATGTCTGCTAACTCCCGGGTTAGAACTTTCTTACACAAGATTATATTATAATTAGAGGTCCAAGGCCCGATCTTTCATAGCCTCGTCTCCAGAACCACCGATTTTACCGGAGGTGGTAAAAAGTTTAGTGTCTGAAGAAAGCTACTATTTTTCTTATTTATCCTGTGAATTTTTTAGGCTTAGAGACCTTTTGTTCGGATGTTATGAGCGAAAAGGTACTCTCCTACATTATCCACCTCCACGTTCTGTGGGGCTAGTGATATCGTACTTGATATCTTTTTACCTTGTATGGTAGCACAACAAACTAATTGTGGATACTTTTAATTGAGAAATTGTTCTGGTAAGTTACGTTTAAGCTGACTTATCAATCTTGATTTTGGCTCAGTCGTCTCTTCAGCGATAATGCGAGTGGATCGAAAAAGATGAGGAAATGCATTTTTTAACTTATAAATCAGGGATAAGTGTGTACAATTCCATACAACTGCTTTAATGTAGAAACAAACCACCAAAGAGTGAAAAAATTAAGTATATGAGGAAATTTGTCATACCGTCTCCCGCAAATAGACATACAGGGACGGCGTCTCAAAATCTACACTAAACAGTTGATTGTGGTTTACACCAGTACAGAATAAACCAAGATCAATAATGTTTGTGTTTGAGGTCGAACTGTATTGATCATGGTGCACAATATCACGCTGAAAATCTGTTATATTCACCGGGAAAGTAATTTCTGATCTCAAGTCGGAATTTTGATACGCACGTACCTGCCCTGCTTTAAAACACGGATTTCAAGCCAACCACTTGCTGGTTATGTTCGCATATCCATGCCAGTAATAAAAGTATAAAAATATGAATTTTGATGATTTTTTTCAATGTTTCGGATAAGCAAATCGCTGCTAATCCCTTTAAAGCTCTTTACGATTCTGGTAATCTAGTCTGGTATTTATTTTTTTAATTTGTGATCAATAAAATATGTTTATCTTTACAGGCGTGACCTACTCATTGGAGTCGAACACATTTTCTAGACCTGAAGGTGGTGCTTCGGTTAGCATTGGCATTTTACGCTCAGGAACGGGGACAATGCAAGCAGGAAGTGCAGGTATGAGTTTTGTTTAAAAAGTCAGAAGAAAACGCATGGAAAGAATGCAGTATTCTTCTTGGACCCTACAAATTCACCAACGTTAACGGAATAAATTGCATGCTAAGGGTGCAGAATTCAAGGTGCGTGCAGACAAATGGATAATTATGGTAAAACTCCAAATTTGACAAAGATGTACCAAATTATGCAATCAATGTTGTGTACACTCGATTTCTGTCAAACAGCAGGGTGGAGACTGTGACTGGACACTGGTGGAGAGTATTGGCCCGGCATATTCAATCAGAATATGATTAAAATATTTTTAAAAACTCTTCTACTAGATACTTGAAAAATAGAACCTCTTTGGTGCACCAAAGGAAGTAGGAATCAACAATGGTAACATTAAAAACACTAAATGTTTGTTAATTAGCCTTGTGCTTTTCACTTGAGTTGGAGCAATACAGTGAGTACGGTGAGCTCTGTGTAAAATCATCCAGGTTACACAATAAACAGCATGTCTTGGTGTGTTTTTATGGACTGATTAAAACTACAAATTATTGACGAAAAAATGCATTGAACCTTAAGGACTGTTTCAGTTCACATTATGTAGCAATTAGATGTAAACTCTTCTACTAGATACTTGAAAAAAATAGAACCTCTGTGGTGCATCAAACGAAGCAGGAAACAACATAGTAATGACCCATCCATGAGGAATTCTCTCACTCGTTAAATTTAACTTTCACGGTATTTTGAAAGAAAAAGTCCACTCATGTAGGACTAACCCTGGTTTAAATCCAGGTCTAAAGTTAGACTCCCTTTCAGAATACCAGCCTAAATATTGGTTAATTAGCCTTGTGCTTTTAACCTGAGTAAGATCAATACAATGAATATGGTGAGCTCTGTGTAAATTATTCAGGGTACACAATAAACAGCGTGTCTTGGTGTGCTATTATGGATTTTAATAAATTAATGACGAAATTAATGACGAAAACATCAGTTGAACTCTCTTGGATGAACAATAATTGTTATTATTTCGCTTTACTTTGAAAAGCAGTATAAGTGACAGCTGTAGTTCTGTCCATTCTGTCAACATTCAGAGATTTACTGATATAAATGTTCACCTAGTGCATTGGCATTGTATAAATAAGAGACTTATGTGTGATAATGCTTATTTGCTAATAACAACCAGGGATCCTAAATAAATCGGGATAGGACACTCGATCAAGAGAGTGGAGGCATACTGCTTGAAATCTGTAGCTTATCGATCGCCGGTCGTGGCTCTGTGAAATTTATGCTACGTCATATCCCCGGTCCATACGTCATACTGCATAAATTAGGAGCTAATTAGGTCGTGAGGGGTAGGACACGATCTGTTCGATTTGGGTATTGGGGATTTCCAAACGGTAATTTGGGGAACTGCTCGGGGAACTGCTACGTGCATTTACTATGGCAGTCTCTGTGTCAGCGATATTACAAAATCAGCTCCTTAAACCTTCGTTCAAAGATCTTAGTAATATTTTGACGTCAAAATCCGTCGAGGTTAGTGGATTAACCTCGCTGCAAACTGGGCCATTTCCAATAACGGTCATTTAGATTTAAATATTCGTGACCAGGCCTAGCCTTTAGAAACTGGTGGCGTGGCCTGATCTGTCACTGAGACAGAGTCCGTGTGTGACCGTTCGATATGCGTAAGAGCGCCCTCCTACTGTTAAGTCTTACGCCGGAGTTGATGTCGTTCTGTTGCTGTTAGGTTGGTATGTCCTACCCCCCTGAATTAGGTATCTTATCTAAATTGGTGGCGCTATTACTAGCCTGATCGAAATCGTCCATAAACATCTGTACACTTACGACCTTTAGAAAACCGGGCTTATGCTTATGCAGATGCGGTGATGCAGTGAGCGCGCCCATGCCCAGCTGTGTTCAGAAATGTGACCGCATGAATTCAAAGTCCACTCGATCGATATCGGTCACATTCATGAACAGCAGCTGGGCTTGGGCGCGCTCACTGCATCACCGCATCTGCATAAGCATAAGCCCGGTTTTCTAAAGGTCGTTACAATGTCGCCGCCTGTGACAACTCATTACTCATTGCAATGTATTATTAACATTGCAGTGATTCCGAATAAAACTTTCAGAGGGTATGCACAGGGGGATAGTCTACTCTAATTTCAGTATTTTTTTCTAGTTTATTTAAGATGTCTCCATATTTTGAGATGGGGTTTTAATTTTTATTTTTTTTGCAATACAAACGAGATGATATCCAAGGTGTAACCTTGTAACCACAGCATTATTTTGAATGGACTTCATTGCAGGAGAGCTTTTGATTCTTTTGTTTGTAGAGCCTAACAATCGATTGAAACAGGCAGGACTTCTATTAAGAGTATCAGTATTTTAACGATGCATTTATATTCCCGTGCATTAATGCACGCGCATACACCTGAAATTAGAGCAAGATCCACGAATCAATAATTCACCTGGACCCGGTTTGTTGTCGTTTGCCAATACAAATCAGTGTATATTGAATAAAAATGCAAAGAAGAAATCTCTTTTCATGTTGGAACCCAACGATCTTGTTTGGTCCAACGCCCGGGGGTTCTCAGTTTTGGTTTTGGTAGGGATGTTCGGCCGGGTGTTTGAACCAACTACCCCGAAAATATACCAAAAATGACAGATTTGCTACTCATCCCTATACCTGCTTTGGTGGAGGTTTTTCGGGCGAAGCCTCAGAAGCTGAGATAAAACTAACTGTTAAAATGTATTTTGAGTCATTCTGGCAGCACTATTTTTCACACTCGTGGTTTGCTTGCGTTCTTCATACCTGATTGACTATGCCAAAATCGCTGAAAATGCAACCCTTCCCGGCCGCACCAAGTTCACATCTTTGGATCTACCACAACGGCTCAGCTAACAAGAGAAATGTTGTCTTGGGTTATTGCCATTCTGGTCCGTTATGGTCTGTTTGGCCTGCTATTGGTGTCTTTATTTCCAATTCTGCCTGCTTTATTAGTCCATGTAGGCCTATTATCAGAGGTTTCTCTTTGTTTGTTTGCATGTTTTTGTTGTCATAGATTTTCTAGGGAATTCAGCAAGGAAGTGTCTGGTCGGATTGTTTGGTTAATTTTATTTGGTTTGGTTTTAGCATTCTGTGCAATTTTGAGCGATTTGATAAGGCTAATTGACATTAAACTGACTGATTATTTTTTGAAAAATACAAAGTATTGCTGATCATAAAGACATGTTCACACTTTATTGACAATAACGAAGTTCAAAAGGGATTGTCAATATCTTCAGTAGGTTCAATAGCCAATCATTAACTCAATCTTACAAATGTAACCAATGCAAATCGGACCAATCCGAATTTGCACTCTTCTTTTTGACGAAGCATATCTTTTGTTCTACATATCGCATTGAAATGAAATAAACGGCAAATAAAAGCTTATTTACTTGCCTTTACGAATATACCAAACAAAGACCCATGCATATTTCAGTTTTGTACAAAATGCCTGTGTCCCGAGTGTTAACATTTTTTGGGAAAGCCTGTATGCAAAAAAACACGTTTGTTAGACAATTGAGAGTGATATCCTAGGGAAATCTGAGTCAGCCTTTAACTTAGTTGAGCACAAGATTTTAGGGGTCACCTTTTTCCCTTACCTCAGTACAAAATCATGCATATAGCTTGAGTTTTTCTTTCTAATTTCAAATTCATAAATAAACTAAAAGCAGCCTTCTAGAAACTGTGTCAGGTTGTAAAAGAGTTGGGTCGTTCAACTCATGTCCAAGCAGATTTCTCTTGGTAATTCGTGCAGAAATTTACAGTACATACGTGTAAAACTGATTTCCTTCAGAACTTACGTTTACCGATGGCTCAGCAACTTCCGCTGATTATGACAACGAACCTCATGTTGTGACATTTGATGTATCCAATTCTGCGGATTCGGAAGACGGTGTTATAGAAATCATTGATGACCAAAAATATTGAGGAGGACGACGAGACTTTCACCGTCACGCTTGGCAGTCTTTCACCGCCCGATACATGCAGTACGACAGGACAGTACACCTCAGCAACGGTCACTATAGAAGACGACGATTGTAAGTACAAATCTCCACACTGATGTCTGTAACAGGTATTTACACTTCTGGGGGAACCCATTATCCGTCGCGTCATACACCAAAACCATTTCTTAGACTTTGTACATTTAAAAGTGTCGTCACCATAAGTGACGTGCCTAATTCACACTTCAACATGATTGGCAATTTTAAAATATCTACAAATAAGTAAAAGTGGCCTAATTATATCGAGCTTGGCTCTGTTTCGGTCAACCTTCCACATTAAATCCGTTGTTATATTTCACTTGTTTATACGGTTATGGTAAAGAAAATGAAATGAAAAGTGAATAATAATTTAATATGCTTTGTACACAACAAAAGATCGATTGAATCTGCGATTGATCTCAATTTAGTACCAAACTCTATGTTTGGTGGCTTAATAGACAACCATTGAAATGATGACACTTTGTCGTCTTGTTTATTTGGGTAAGATATTTTTCGCTTAGTTGAACTACTTGTTGGATTTTTAAAATTATCGATGAAAAAACGTAACAAATCTACGCGGAAACTAACCAAGGTGTCACTTGGAGTTAATCTTGATAGAGTTTTGTTTTCAGAGACTTTGACAACTCAAAGCTTCTAAACTATTCAGGGTTTGGGATTTTAAAGTGAAAGACCTGAAAATTTAATTCCAATTCCATTCTGGGTTTACATGTCAGGTCACAAAAACACCTCCGTTGCGGGTGTATTACAGAAAGTTAATTAAGGGAGTTACATGTACTTGTGTTAAGTTCAAAATTGCTCTGACGCGTGTCAGATCTGTGATTGAAACTGATATAGTTCTGTTTGTAAGGCGAACCAAGCTGATGAAAACCAGCAAAGAAAAAAAATCACAGCTTCAGGTTAAAAAAATCCCAATGTTCGCCGATGCGGACGTGCGTTGCGGGTGTACACTGTGAAATACACTCGCACTAGCCAAGTAGTGCAACATGCAAAAAAAAATTATAATGACGAATGGACTTCAAATTGTACAGGGAATTCTTGACCACATATTAACGTAATTAATGCTCTGTGTATTTTAATACAGAGTGGTCCAAAAAAGTTGACGCTCTTTTGTCTGCAATTTCTCAAAGTGGGTGGACATATAAAAAATCATTTGAAATATTTATTAACTACAATATCTTGTTAGAACCTGGTGAAAACGGCGTTGAAAACAAACGCAAATATTCAAAATGGGTGGCCGTCTAGAGAAAAATGTTGAAAATCACTTTGTCACACAAAAGGTCTATATGGGGCAATCATGGTTAGAAAAATAACCAATACCATTGTGTGAACTGAATGGCTACTCATGTAAAAACTACTGACCACCCTTCAAGTTTGTGTGAAAATGTTTACCGTTTGAAAATGAATGAGAGAATATTTCAACCGTAAAACTGAACCAAGGAGACACTTGAATACACTTTGAAATGTCGATTTTACATATAATTCCTGATTGCGCATTTAGGGAAATTTAAATTGAAAGAGTTTGTATGCTTTTCTTGTCTGATCAAGACTCTACTTGTACATTTTCAATGTGTGGGACAAGATCACTTCTTGACAAACAAAAAAGAGGCTGTGCTGGTGTTACTGGTCTTCAGCGCCGCCTTCGACACCATAGACCACAACTCGGCTCCTAACCCGTCTAACTTAACGGTAAAAATGCGATAACTGAAAAAGCATTTTATTGGCCAAACTCAAACCTATATCAGTCAGAAGTGCTTCGTCAGATCCTGTGGCAGTAGATTGTGGAGTCCCACAGGGCTCCGTTACTGGAGCCTATTGACTTCACCTTGTCAGTGGCCCACTACAGGATATCATCACTCCCCATGGTGTTCAATCTTCTGAAGACACCCAGCTCTACCTGACTTTCCACCCTCGGGATCATGAAGCAGCCATAGAAAGACTGAAACATGCATTGCAGACATCAGATCCTGGTGTAAATCCAACAGGCTGATATTAAATGACCAGAAGACAGAGATGTTGTACTTTCACTTTCATTTTAACAGATCGACTAGCAACTCCAAGCCAACCATGATCATTGACGTTTCTGTTATTCATCCGTCAGCTGAAGCACGGAACCTCATCTTAGACTCATCACTAAGAATGATCACTCTCATGTTAACACAGCTTTGCAAAGCTGCTTGTTCTCAAAAAAAAAATTGCTGTCGTTTTTCGACAGAACCTTAATGAAAAACCCACCATCATATTGGTCCAACGCCTTTGTTTCACATCTCGGCTGAATCCTATACATACTCCCAGAAAGAGAACTGACCAAGGCTCAGCGAGTTCTAAATGCAGCTGTCCGACTTGTCCTTAAAAGCTTCGACGAGACACATCACAAACCACTCCCTACCAATTGCATTGGCTCCATTAAAACGAAGATTCTGCTTCTCACTTATAAAGACGGTCCACGGCATGCTGTCACCTGCACCCTGCTTCTATCTCTAGCTCATGCGCTGTAATCACCACCGAGAACCTTGACATGATCTTCATACTTTCCCAGCTCAGTAAATCAGGCAACTCGTCAATAAACTTCTGTGTGCTTACGCAGCATGCCAGTCTGTGAATAAACCCGCTACAGTATCCCCTTAGCTTCAGTCCAGTCACCTATTTTTCAAGTCCTGTCTGAAGAACATAGACTATTCACACAGCTAGCCCTGGAGCTAGCACCCATTTGTAACCATCTCAGTACAAAAGGTTTGAGTGATTAAATATGTTGACCGACTGACAGAAACCCCTGACACGTGATTCTTAAGTGGCCGCAGTGGTGTCCCCCCCTCCTTAAGGAGAGGGGGACCGCCAACAACAAAGTTGTACAGGGGTCAAAATTGTAATTGGTCCAATCATGGTGAAGCACACCATGTTATGTGTCTAACATAAGGATTCAGAAAAGGTATAGTTTGTAATATGTACAGCCTAAAGTTTCAGAGTTATAGGCTAAACATCAAAATCAATAATAGGGTCAATTTTCAGTTGTACAGGGGTCAAATTTTAAAGTGCTCCGATTTGGATAAAAAATGGTGCAAATATTGGTGGAGGTTTCGTAGGATTAAAATAAGGAATAGTTTTGACTGCTAAATGCTTAGTTTCCGATGGTGGGGGCACAGAAGGTCAACGTCCATTTGCATTCATGGGGCTGATCTTGTTACCCCCTACGTTCTTAAGCCAGCATTGAGACACTCAAACCTATTCCTTAATTTTATCCTATGAGCTCACCAATCATAGCACCATTTTTAATCCAAATCGAGCAATTTTTTAAATTGACCCCTGTACACTGAAATTGACCCTTCTTATTGATTTTGTGATGTTTTTAGCCTATAACTCCTGAAACTTTAGGTGTACAATATTTACAAACTATACCTTTTCTGAATCCTTATGATTAACACATAACATGGTGTGCTTTTTCAACATTAAATTGATCAATTTACAAATTTGACCCCTGTACAAACTTTGGTTTTGGCCCCCTCTCCTAAGGCCCACTTGCGGGGCACTTATAATCACGTTTTTCAGGGGTTTCTGTCAGTCTGTCAACAATTTTAATCACTCAAACCCTTTTTGTACTTGAGATGTGTTACAAATGTGGTGCTAGCTCCTGGGTTAGAGCATTGTGGCTCCGGATACCGTATGTTCTTGTTTTTCTTGATGCAGCTCATCACTAATAGTTATAATATTAGGTGCCTAGATAAGTTGTTTGCATCAGATTATAGGTGGGTAGGCCTCTGAATCCCGAAAGATATAACGAATGTCGCTGGGGCGCACATACACAACAGATCCTCACTCTGACGATTCAGGTGTATCCCATGTTTTTAGTATGGGTAGAACAACTGGATTGCCTTTCTCTTCTATCTCTTGTCACAATATACAGGGTGTACCAACAACTATGTGCGTGATAAGCTGCTGAAACTGACTTCGATATGCCCATTCAAAGCATATTTTTTGTGTCGCGCCTGCCTAAGGCAGAAGACACATAGGGAGGGATCACTTTGTCCAAGGTTGTTGTTGCTGTCTGTTGATGTCTGTTGTTGTCTGTTGTTGTGGAAAAAAGGTTAACATTTGCCCGTAATAGACTCATACTTTGATGGAATTAAACCAAACTTGGTCACCGGTGCAACCTGGCATTCCCCATTTGTTGAATGAAGTCAAAGGTCACATACCAAGGTCAAAGGTCTGTGAGGTTCAAGTTGTAAAATAGAGGCTGAAAATGTAAAATTGACTCATTTTGAAAAGTTGAAGTCAATTGGAACCCCACTTGTATCATAGGTACAACATGGGATCTCTCATTTGTTGATGAGGTCAAAAAGGTCACATAACCAAGGTCAAAGGTCATGTGAGGTTCAAGTTGTAAGATAAGGCTGAAAATGTAATTTGTTTATGATGTCCGAGGTCCCATTTCAAGGTCAAAGGTCATGTTTCGGAGGCCATCATTCACTAAAACCGCCGACGGCATGCGACACACGCGGTCCGAGACCGATGTATTTTTTAATTATCAAAGGTATTAACTCTTTCTTTCTTTACCCCTCCCCAGTTTTCTCCATTCCAGGGAGTTTACACAGTTAAATCACATTTGTTTAAATAAATAGATACCTGACTCATATTGCCAATGATGTTCTCCCTAAAAGTACTTTATCGTGGCGCTGACATGTTAAAAATAACAACACATTCTTTCTTTTCAAAACACTAATAATAATATAAAACCTTAAGTTTTTTCAACAATTCAAATGTTTGATAAAATTGGCACAAATAAAATGGATCAGAGAAAACTTTCATGGATCAACAGCATGTTTAAACAGATATGAGAAATCAGATTTGGATGAGCGTTTTGCATAAAAATTTGCAAAAAAAAAACAATTTGATCAGATGAAATTTTCATTGTTCAATGACATGTTTAAAACAAATTTGAAATAGATAAATTATTTGGATAAGAGTTTTTTTTGCATAACAATAATATTGCACAAAATAACTGTTCTAAAGGTACTTTGAAATTGCTCAGTCCACAAGTAGCATGCAGTCATTGAGTGCAGTTTCAAGACTTTATATTATGTATAAATGGACTCTTGAGCTTGGCAAAGAAATAATGTATGTTGTCTTAGTTCTTCATTGGAGTCTTCAACTTTGATTTCTATCCTTTGAATTTGAAGAACTGTCTTCAAAGATTCCAGCTTATGACAATCTACTTGAAGCTAAAAATAGTCAAATTAGCCCCAATAAAGTTTGTATATTATTAATCTTTCCCTGGAGATGGCTAGCGCGCGTTAGTGTAAAAAAACACGTGCGCTTGGCCGGATTCCAACCGGCGACATTCGCATAATTTACTAGCACGACGCTCTTGCCAACTAAGCTGCAACTAAGCAGGAGGATGGTTAGGGTAGCGGGCGGATAAGACGATAGATATACACTTACAAAACGGTGTGGGAAATCCGCATCGATTGAGGGTGACTCATTAAATGACGTTGCGTGACGTCAGAATATTTGAGAAACAGTTGAATCATTGGAAATGTGTATTTACATGTGTAGAAGCTGCCAAAATTTCCCTACATGCGCAATCGTAAGGATAGGTGTAGCAAATAAACCATTCTATCATTGATGGCTACTTTACCCGTCTAAATCGGAATTATGAGTGAAGACTGCATCTTTCCGTATCCAGTTTTTCTCTCTTGGCCTTTGATCGCTACAGTTTGGCGAGTAATATTTTGACTTATTTCCACCGGCACGCTATATAATGCCTCATTAATTATGCTTAATATTCGTCCTAGCCTGAGTCCCCGGCCCTCTCTCATAACTAGCAAACATTGCGGACAAGTGCATACGTTTTCAAGGACTGAAGGATTTAGCGGATCAGTGAACGAAATTTCAATGGCTTCAAAAGGGGATGTTTTACATAGTGTATTATCTATAGGTGTTAAGTCCGAAAGATGTTATGTTTAAAGTTTATTGAAAAGAGATCTTGTTTCAATCTAGGATCAGGTGATAATTGACTTTTTGAATGTTACATGTTTAAATTAATTACATTAATTCAAATACATTCATGCGCTGATTATAATGGTATTCACCCTGAATCTGATTATCTGAAATACTTTCGCTTGTGAAGCAAAGGTCAGTAAGATTTTTCACCAGATTCAGCAAAATATGCAGCGTATTGAAAACATGCAAACTGCGTCACGGTTGGAGTAAAAACAGGTCAGGGTCAAATCATGTGTTTCTTAATGCACAAACATTAGTTGTTCATATTAGAATTATCTATTGTTTTTTGTTATATGTCGTTTTACTAATGGTATAAATTTATAACGAGAAAGTTGAAATAAGTGAGATGCTTCGTTCTTACTTTGTGCTTATAATTATACCAGTTCCGTTACTCGGGTGCGTGGCAATGTTGGGTATAAATCGTTGATGATATAAGTGTGACGCCACCACAAGAGTGCCATAGGATTAGTATGTTGCAAAGTGATTTTTGAATCTTTATCTAGATGGCAGCATTTGTCATTTCCAACTGTGTTTTTAACGCCTCGTTTTACCAGGTTCAAACAAAAATATTGTAGTGAATAATATCCTTTAAACAATCGTGATTGTCTGCCGCTTAAGAAATTTGCAGGACTAAAAAGTGAAAACTTATGACACTCTGTATATAATATGCCAAATGTTGTATATGTGTGTAATGTTTGCTTGTATGTGTGATTTGATAGCAATACAAGGCTCCGCCAGGTTTCTATCCATTATTTGGCGCCAAATTCACATGAAAGATAGGCGAATATCCGGCGACGTGTTTCAAACTATATTTGGACCGAAAGCGTTCCGAAAAAAATCGCCCAAAATTTTGCGAGTCTAAGGGAAACCTATTTGTTTACTACCAGCCCGTACAGATTACGCGTTGCGACGGGCGAGTTACGCATGAGCGTGTATCGGTAAGCCACAATTATAGACCTTTCCAAATCGAAGTTTTCCGAACATGATGGCCCCGATAAGCGTCATCATCTAAAGGGTCATGCACAGCAATTCAGGGCGCGCAGCATTCGCATGAGAAGGCACTGGCGATTCTTGTGAATTGACGCGAGAGTATTAGGACGCTTGGTACGTTGTATTTTGTCCGAACGTTTCTGGGATGTCATTTCAAAAGGTCTATCAACCGGTGCGGTTGTGAGAAATGAAAACTGGTCTCACAAAAAGTCATGTTATTTCGCTTTTGTTGTGGAATGAAGGGCGATCCTGTCATTGGGGTCCACGACACGATAGGGTTGAATGCTTTGCCATCAGGTTTAAACTTTATCATCAAAGGTGGAAATAGCTCCCTAAAAGTATTTGGATCCTATCAAACATCTAACCATGAAGCTATGTGTTCAAAAATGAATTTTACCACCTTTTTGCGTCCCCCAGTGTCAACGAAAAATCGGCCATCGACGCTAGCACAGTCGCTATCGAGAGTGGCTGTTACTGTGCCTACGCGTTCCCTCCCCTTGATCACCGTAGAATGCAATTGGGTTAGGCATGAGCTTAATGATGACTTTTTTCCAATTAAAAACGAATAATAGTCGCAAATTGATATTCCTGGATGTAATTTTAAAAATAATAAAATGCATAAGAAAATCAACATTATAAATATTAGTTTCACTGGAAATTCAGAAAATCCAGAGTTCTGTTTTTTTTTTTATTAAAACCATATTGTGATATTGCTCTTCCAAATAAAATGCGCAATTTACTCTGCGTAATATTGTCGAGCGTATCCAGTTATTGTACTTGCGTTCCTTGGCACGATAGCCCACGCACCCGTCCGCGGTTCCATTGATTACGGCTCGACAAAAAACAACATTCTTCCCCTGCTATTTCGATAGTCTTCTCTACTCCCCCGTAAAGATTTTCGGACCTTTTATCAATCAGAGACCGCGATGGAAAATCTGTAAAAAAAAAATCAGCCAATGAGCGCTCGCTTTTCTCGGCCGTTGGTTCCCTTGATTTCTCGCAATGGCAGCCATTTCTTCAGTAACCCGCTGTTTCAGTTTTACCCCATTAATTTCCCTCATAATCGAAGCCCTGACCTCTTTCAACAATTTAACCTTGTTTTCTAGTAAAGTAACGGATTATATTTATAGCTACGTTGTGTGAAACAGGTTAGTACGATAAAACGACGCTGTTTATGGTTTTTGGCGTCAAAAACATGACGAAACGCGATGTTTTCACCACTTTCAAAATTGTTTTCACCTTGTTATTGTACCCCGTAATTTCCCTATAAATCGAAGGCCTGCCCTCCTTCCAAACGACTTTAACCTTGTTGGCAAACCTTAACGGGCGGCTATTTAACCTTGTCGCGCTAGCTTAAATCTGATGCGAAAAGTAAATTTTCGTCCCATACTATGTGAATCCCCAAAATTGTGCACGGATTCAAGTGATCTGACCGCTAAGCAAATCACCATATCATAGATGTTGTGTTTTTTATAAAACACCATCTAATATACTTCCAAATGTTGAAAAATGAAGAAATCGATAAAATAATAAGCAGATATGACAAAATTGTAGCACAATCTTTTTTCGCCATACTATTGGGTTTACACACATTAAAATTGTTGTTGTAAGAGTTGTACAATTCAATATCATGATGACTTTGTCACGTTAATGCTAAATTTTCTGATTATTTAAACTACGGATAATCAATTGAATTTATTTATACCATATGCCAAACTGATTATGACGATCCAAAAACACCCATTCAACATGTTGAGAGCAGGAAAAACAAGATCTTCCCATTGTTTAGGATATTGCAAAGAGTGTAGTCCCTTTAATTGGCATAACTTGTATCTTTTCCTGGATTACAGTAGTAGCAAGTTGAAACCCTAATTCATTTACACTTCAGATAATGGGTGAAGTTGTGTGAAACATAATTCTTTTTGAACATCATGAAGGATGGTATTATGGCTATCCTGGATCAGTTAAAAAATCGCATGGGTTTATTCAATTTACTTTCATAACCATATCTGGCTTATTTTTAAATCGTTTTATCCTTTTCTTTTTTCACATTTGGAAGTATATTAGATTTTGCTTTATTAAAACAACAATCTATGATCAGTGACTTTCTCAAGGTCAAGGTCCATCTGCAACCGTTGTCACATTTTTTTATTCAACGTAGTAATCTGATCGTGACCCAACGACAGGATCGGCGCCCATGACAGTAACTTCGGGTTATCACTCCAGAGTAAGGTTTTGGTCAAAAAAGGTTAAAACAGGGGATAAGTTATGGCGAATGCAAATATTGATTTTTTATTGATAGCAGATGGGGTACTACATGAGATACAGGATATGACGGTGGAACTACGGAAAACTCGCTGAGTTGCAAAAACAAAGTATTGAGAATACAGGATGTTGCGACCGATTGAAGAGGAGGAAAGACATCGCTACGAATACCACGGGTTTGGGTGCAATACATGGAACTATATAAGAGGATCGCGTGTATTATGGAATAGTCCAAGCGCCGTAACCGCTTTCTCTCACACTCAGCGAGCCGTGTCGTTGTTTTGCAAGCACACGCGCGTCGTCACTATTGTTGCGCAAGCACACACGTATAAAAATCTGTGCGTCCCGCGTTTGTTTATCGGTGTTGCATTTCCCCAGTTTTCCATTGTCTGATCGGCAAATTTTTCTGCAATAATTATGCGAAAATCAATCGATGGAATAAAACCATGCATCTTAAAAGATTCCTGCATTTTCCTATTGCACAAAAGTCGCCCCGATGACCCCTGTTTAATTTTGCTTAGGAAAAGAGATATTTGTCCGAGTGATAGCATGTTTGGCAACTCATTTTTATGTAGTTTTCAACTCGCTAAAGTGTGACGACCCTAAATACCGCGTGTTTCATAAATATGCATTAGGATTTTCAAATACGACGATACGTAACCCAAATATGGTGGTGCACACCAAAACTAATGATAAGAAAGTGCGTATGCTCCTTATAATACTTTTGGGCACCGGGATTTTGGTGTCCGCTGTTTCGGGAGACATCTTCGGGTCTGGGTTTATTTACGTCATTGGTGCAAATTTGCGCGCTTTTACGGTATAATTGTGAATTGACGGGACTGACGCGGAACTTTACCGTAACTTGATCCTTATTATTATTTTTATGTAAATGCACACACTCTGCTGTTTTAGAGGCGTAAGCATGTATTCATAGAACATTAAGACCAATGTGCCAAATTGTCGTTATTCACTATATGGGTGTGTGTGCATGTCCTGGTGTAGAGGGGTCGCCATAGTGTGTCACCTCTTCAGTGTCTGCTTCCGTTTTAGTGCTCGCTCACCAGCGTTTTCTCACTAGCGGGGGCGTGCGAAGTGTATACAACAGCTTTATGAATTCCCAGAACCCAAGACGGCCGCGAAAAAACTTGATTACATTGCCGTGTTCCTTAAATGTCCATGGAAAAAAAACCCAATTTGGCTTTAAACATACTTAGAATACCACCACCAACAAATGGTTTCATTCATATCTGTATTGGTACAAATGTAAAATCTGCATGAGGCAGTAATTGATAAACCGTATATTTGATCTAAATCGTGGGCCGAATATCATGTGTTTTTGGACACGCTTTCAAGGAATTCCAAATGAAAGTGATTATCGCGCTTGCAAGCGTGCCCAGAAGTGACGTCCGAGCAACAAATACGCGGTACGCCATACGCGTCATGATCGTCATCGTGGAACGGACGTGCGGGTGGCCCAGTTTTTCTTGCAACGTACACAGTAAGGTGACTTCTCGCGGTATATGCGGCGTACGTGTTGTATCATAATATGGCATAATTTTTCTTGAATTGGTGCCTTAAAATTACGATAATGTGCTGTACTGTCGACGGCTGCAACGCACGTGACGGTACCGACAAGGAGAATCAAACCAGAATATCTTTATCAAGTTCCCATGACAAAGAACCGACATGAAGATATCTATCTGGAGTGTGCGATGCGGTTAGCCCACGTGTGAAGCTTTGTTTACACTTGTTAACTCTGACGTCATTAACCGGGTCAAATCCAACTCCACATCTTGATACGCGTTCGCGAAACAGGAGAAGCCCTGTCAGGTAGGGTAAATTTATCCTTGAAATTTAACACTTTCCCGATGGTCACTTTTAAAATCTGTGTTTCGATATGATCAGGATACGTGGAGGTACGAAAATGTAAGAAATTAAGACGGTCTACTCAGCCGTGTCCTCGGACCTTTAAATATGGATTAAAGAGCTGGCCGACGATAACTGTGGCGATTGTACTCCCAAAGAATACGTGCCAAAATGGCTTTAAGAATCGCTAAATGAATTGTACGGGTTTTGTTAGGGTTTACTTTACTTAGATGTTTTAGGAGAAAATCGGATTGGTTATATGGACCGAATAACCGGAGATAACCAAGGTACCACTTCATTTCATTTGTGTCGATTTTGAGATTGCAAAGTATGGAGTCGCGAACCAACAGCCTTTAGGGCTTTAGGGTCGCTTCAACTTAATCAGCAAAGGAAGGGTGCTTACTGGTTCCACCTGTTTTTTTTTTTTCCTTTCAATCCTTTTTTGTTTTTGCTAAACCATTTGAAACAGTCACCCACTTGAATCGGCGGTCAACGGTGGTTGAATTTTTGAAGCCGCCTGAACGCTTGAAGTACCGTATTTCATCAAAGATGACGTAGGAGCCAATTGGATCTCGGGAAGGAAAGTGCTTTCACCACGTTGAACTTTTTGAATTTTGTAATTGAAGAAGAAACCACAATTTTGCTCGAAAGTATACCAAACTGCATTTTAAGTTTGCCCCAGCTTCTAAAACATGAAAATCAATCATAAGGGCCTATGAGAGACAATCAATGTAAGCTTACCGTTTATTTTTGAATATTTTAGCACAATTCCAGTGGAACAGTCCAGCGTCTCGCACTTTAACAGGGAGAAAGTTTAATGCTTGAAATTACTCGCGACGGTGACGACCAAAACAACCACCTAAGTAATAAAACGCCTATGCCAAAATACTTTTCATCTGCATGGAATACTGGCCTTAATTGCCCGTGCGTTAAAAGTGGCCAAAAGCGTTCCCAAAACTGCGCTCATGAGATTGTTTTTTATCACAAGGGAACATTAGAAAGTAGTTATGTTAAATATTGGTTATTTAAATATTTGTTATTACTAACTAAGCATAGTGTTTTAAATTTTTGAGAATGATTGTAATAAATGCGTTTCCTAGTTAAAAAAAAAGCAGGTTTGCTAAATGTTACTATATTGGACCGGAAAAGTTCCCAAAAAATTCTGTCCACAAGTGGTAACATTAGCAAATCTTTAATCATGAATTATTATCCTTTTACCAGTAGAAAAAATCAAATTTATTGATTTGATGTATTTAACTATATGCCAAAAATGGCAAGGAAATAATGTTTTGCAAAGCTATCTCGATGTATAGTAGTAGTAAAACCAAAGTTTTCAATCCGTTATGTCCCCGCGAACCGGGTGGCCGGTTCACCTCACATTCGTGTAGCAATCGCCCTTACTTCCTCCTTCCACTTCGCCCGATTCAACGCATCCCCCCATCCTCACCCCAACCCTCCTACTCTCTCACCTCCTCCACTTGCTTCCTCCATGTCCTCTGGTCGGCCCTCTTCCTCAAACCACCACCTCAAACTCAAAAGCCCTTGTTAAACCATGCTCCTCAATCCTTCCTCACACGGGCCCATACCATCTTACACATTCGCCTTCGCCAGTGCGGTCAGAGCCGCCTGCTTCCAAACCCACCGCCTGGCATCAACATCATCAGTCTTCTTCCTCTCCTCATTTCACACCAATATTCGCTCTCAACCCATTGCTCTCTCTCTGACCTTCTCAAAATCCCCGAAATCTCAGTTTTCACTCAGACACCATGTCTCACAGCTCCCATACAGCATCACTGATCTCACACCACTCTTGTACACCATCCCTTCATCGTCAGGAAATCTTCTCCACCCAAGTAACAACTCTCCCCATTCTCTAAACTTCATCCACCATACCTTACTCTGGCGGTCACAGCGCCTCACATCCACCACCGCACTTTGTCTTGTCACCTAGGTATGTGAACCCCTTCACTGTTTCCACCTCGTAACACAACTTTTCCACCTCCTTCCCACTCCCTCAACTCCCTTCTTTGCAATCGCGCCACACACAATTCTCTTGCCAAACTTGGCACTCTCTCATCTTTTTGTGTGCATCTCCCATGAATCCAATTCCCACATTTCTC